>BMAU01003737.1:0-50187 GCA_019973935.1 Trichonephila clavipes
TAGAAGAGCCTAATTTGACAAAATGTTTCCGAATTTTGGGTTCATGTTGACCGAGATAAGAGCTGTTGATTAACCAGCTTGCGACCCGTTTCGGAAGCCACTGACTGAGCACGTACTTTTCTGACTCCCACAGCCCTTTTCAGGGCTCTTGCGACAGAGCTAACCTCTACTCTTTCTTCCCTTCTGATAAACCGATTACGACTTGGAAATGGCCAACCTACCAACCGACATGGAACTGGAACTAGCAGAATCGCAACGGAACGCTACGAGGACACCTTCGCCTCAGCTTACACCATGTGAGCAGTTGAAATACAGTAAAGCCCAACTTGCCAAAATGGAAACCTTCCGCAGATGCAAGCAGGCCTGCGTCGACGCACTGATGATGATGCCAGACCACCACCCTGATGAACCCTTCTACGTCAGAGCAGTCACTGAGCTACAAGACATCGAAGAAGCCATGACATTGGCGGTAAGTGACATTGACTCCTTTGAACCATGCATTATCCCTGGCTGTCCCCATCATGAAAATGAAAAAAACTCAACAAAATTCCCCAGTAAAATCCACTTCTACTACTAATAACTCTGGAAAAAGGAAAGAAATTTCCAACTTTGAATATCCCCCCCAAAGAAAAACGGCAAAAAGATAGTTCTTGAAAATACTGTTAATGATGAATTAAATTTGTCTCAAAATAAATTTGAACTGCCACAAGGCGCTCACTTTAACAACCTCGAAGACTCAGGTCCAGTCGAAAACGAAAACAACCCCAATGGCTCGAAAAATTCGGCCAGTCAAAATGCTCCACAAACTCAACTCCCACCACCCATCATGCTTTTCGTCGAAAAAAACTACAAAGCCCAAATGGCAGCAATAACAAAAGCTTTCCCCAAAATAAGATCCCGCCTTACGGGTGAATTTCTTAAATTATACACAGACAGCGCAGAAGAAAGACGTATGGCTGTACAACACCTTACAATGCTTGACTTTCAATTCTACACTATTAAATCAAAAGCCGAACGCCCCATTAAAGTAGTGATCAAAGGCCTCCCCAGAAACACCAACCCTGAAGAAATTAAACAAGATTTGGAAATACTAGGATACACCCCAGACAGAGTTAATCAATTAATTGGAAGAAAAAAATAAACGCCCCCTCCCCATCTTTTAATCACCCTCCCCGTAATCTTGACAATCTCAAAATATTTGATCTTAAAACCATAAATTATCTCAGCATCAGAGTTGAGGGTTATGATGGTACGGGTGTAACTCAATGTTACACCTGTAACAATTTTAATCATAGCTCTGAAAACTGCCACCTTAAACCAAGATGCCTAAAATGCGGTGAAAATCACCTCACCCGAGATTGCCCCATTAAACAAAAACTTGAAACGCCTTACTGCATAAATTGCAACATCTACGGTCATATGGCAAACTATAGAGGTTGCCCCTCATTCCCCAAACCCCCAAAAGGAGCCGCGAAAAACAACAGAAATTCTTACACCAACATTTACAATAGCTTAGTGAGACCAAATATCTCCTACGCACAAGCGACAACCGGAGCTATTAATTCAAAAAACACCCCTCAGATGGCGACACGCGGACCTGGGTCTTCGGCACAAACTGAGACCAACAAACCAATTCCCCCCAATAACAGATATAATAATAATCACTTCCCCAATTTTAATCGTAGAAATAACAATTTTAACTTTAATAACATGAATAATAACAATAATATTAATATCCAAACAACGCTGCAAATGACAATGCACTGTCTAATGCAGCTTTCCCAAATTCTTTGTAACGGCAATAATTTAAATACAAACCAACAATTAAATCCCAATCAAATGTACGCCCAAATAGAGGCATCGTGTAACAATATTAATAATGTATAGTTCATCCCCGATTGGTCTCAGTTTGTGTTCATGGAACGCAAACGGCTTACTAAGAAAAAATTGCTGAACTACGTATTTTTATAGAGAAGCACTCCCCGGATATTTTTCTCATACAAGAAACTCACCTGAGACCTTCTCACAACTTTAATATAGCGAACTACACCTGTCACAGAAATGACAGAATCTCCGATGGACCGCGGACCGCAGGTGGAACTCTGATCCTAGTTAAAAACTCTCTCAAACACTACTGCCTCCCCACCCCTCCCTCTTCGAGCTCTTGAAGCAACTAATATAATACTAACTCCCCCAAGCATGATCCCATTTCAATTACTTGTGTTTACATTCCCCCTCTTCCGATGAAAATTTATTTACTATAGACATTGAGCACTTTATTCAAACAGCTAGTAATTGTATTCTCTTCGGAGATTTCAACGCAACTCATAACGCTTGGAATTGTAAAAATAATACTACCAGAGGAAGACACCTCTTTAATTTCGCTAATATGCTCAACTTAAATATCGCTTTTCCCTCAACTCCTACTAGATTTGGTCACAATTCCGCTAACACCATTGACATCGCACTAATTAAAAACTTCTACTACCCCTTTACAATTAACTCCATCGACGATCTTTCCTCAGACCATAATCCGGTTTTCTTAAATTTTAACTTCAAACTCGCAGAAGCACCCCCAAATCCCAGAGCGGTCTCCACAGATTGG
Organism: Trichonephila clavipes; assembly: GCA_019973935.1. NCBI lineage: Eukaryota > Metazoa > Arthropoda > Arachnida > Araneae > Nephilidae > Trichonephila > Trichonephila clavipes. The sequence continues at coordinate 2,606 of BMAU01003737.1, forward strand.
AAAACTTTCAAAATAAATCTAAATAAAAATCTTTCTCTCTTTGATTTCCATCCTAATAATATTAACAACACTAACGACCTAGAACAAAAAATCACAGAGTTCACCGAGGCGGTCATTGATACTCATAGCCACGCCTCCCGACCAATAGAAACAGACCGAAGGAACTTCACTCCACATAACATTAACCAGCTGATTAAAATCAAAAATTACTTCAGAAAACGTTATCATCAAACCCTCAATCCCATTTTCAAATCATATTATAACAGAGCTCAATCTGATCTTAAAAAAGAACTTAAAAAAATATAATGATATCATTTGGCAAAAAAGACTCGAAGCTCTTAACACCGCAGACAATAGCCTTTGGCGCACGCAAAAATTTTTCAAAAATAAAAGACCAAAATTCCACCTCTTAACTGTGCGACAGGTACGGCAGTCACTGATCAGCAAAAAGCTAACCTTCTTGCAACTAACATAAAAAATAATTTTGTTGAAAACGATCGCGAAGATGATAATTATAATAAAAATGATGAATTAATAAATACTACCGTAAATAATTTTCTTTCTACCCCCTAATTCTTTCATCGAACCCGCTCTCCCGGATGAAATTATCCACTACATTAAACATGTCAATGCCAAAAAAGCCCCTGGTAAAGACTCTATAACTAACCGCATGTTAAAAAACTTTCCAATTAAACTAATCCTAATTTTAACAATCCTAATTAACAAAATCCTCAAATTCAATCACTTTCCAGATAACTGGAAAGAAGCCATTATTTTCCCCATTAACAAACCTGGCAAGGACCCTCATCTCGCATCTAGTTACAGACCAATATCTCTCCTTTCCACTATCGGTAAACTAACCGAATCTATTATTCTTCACAGACTAAAAAATTTTATCAATGAAAATAACATCCTCAATCCCAATCAGTATGGTTTCACTAACAAGCTCTCTACCCTTCACCCACTTTTAAGACTAACCGAAAATATCTCTGAAGGTTTCCAGAAAAAGAAAAGCACGGGAGCAGTTTTTCTGGACATCCAGAAAGCCTTCGACCGTGTTTGGATTAATGGTCTAACTTTTAAGCTTATTACCTTTAAAATTCCACATCCTCTGATTCATCTTATTCACTCATACCTCACTAATCGCTCCTTCAGAATTAGAATTAATGAGACCCTTTCTAATGAACACTCTGTTTCTGCAGGGTGTCCCCAAGGTTCCTTGCTCGGTCCTTTGCTATTTAACCTCTACATCAACGATATCCCTGACTATTCACTCACTAAAATTAACCTTTACGCTGATGATACTGCCATTCACACCACGTATAAAAACTAGAAACAATTTCCTTCGCTTTAAACAAACACCTTCTACTCCTGCAAAATTTCTACGACAAATGGAAAATAAGTATTAATGTCGAAAAATCTACTGCCATTATTTTCACGAAAAAACAGTCACTCCCACCACCTATTTTCATGTACAACAAGCAAATCCCCTGGTCTCAGGAAGCCAAATACCTTGGAATTATTTTTGATACACACCTAACTTGGAAACAACACATTTATTACGTACGCGACAAATTCCGGAAAATAATGTTTAAACTTTACCCTCTAATTGGCCGGAATTCATATTTAAGTATAGAAAACAAAGTGCTTCTCTATACAGCCGTTATGCGTCCCATCTTAGCTTATGCATGTCCAGTTTGGGGTTATGCCGCTAAAACAAATATTAATATACTTGATACCCTGCAAAATTCTTTAATACGTATGATCGTCAAAGCCATAAGATATATGCGTAATGACCACATACGTAAAGCTCTTAAAATTAATAGTTTCAAATCTCATATTCAGAATATCGCAATTAACTTTTTAACGATTTAGAAACAACCAATAATATCAATATGCAAAATTTATCACATTATACCCCTAATGACAAAACAAAGAGACCAAGAAGAATTCTTCTTGACTCCTATAATCCCCCGTAATTCTATTTTCTCGTGCAATTTTTATTGCACACCGTATTTTCTAAAATGTCACTTTTTTAATTTTTGTCAATAATTTTCTCCTGCTCTCCCCTCTGGACATGCTCCTCCCCATAATTTAAATCACAGCCCCGGGGCAGCCAATCGGAGTCAATGTTCACTGTACCCAGCATCCAATCAGAGAGCAATCTCTTAGTTCTCAGCCAAGCCAAAAAGCTCAAAAACTTTCCACCCAGATGAAGAACCATAGCCACGCCTCCCGGATTCCATCGCTCGACCAATCGCCGTCATGCCACTCAGCAGAATGGAAAACACCACTTTTGCCATGCCCAGCATCATAGACTCTCACGATATGGGATTGAGGACTGTTTACAGTCCAGACGCCCGAAATTAAACGCCTATTCAACGCCTAATTTGACAAAATGTAAAGAGAGTAATCTCAAAAGTGGCAAAAAATAACTAAGATAGTTCAATTAATGTGGAAATTTTGGAGTCGTAATTACTTGAATCAATTACAACAGAGAGGAAAATGGATGTTTGAGAAGAATAACGTTAAAATTGGAGACTTGGTTTTAATAATTGAAGAAAATTTACCAACATATAAATGGGCACTAGGTAGAATCGTAGAATTGTATTATGGCGAAGATAAAAAAGTGCGTGTAGTGAAAATTAAAACTCAGTATAGTACATGTAAAAGAGCCATATCAAAAATTTGTGTTTTACCAATGGAAGATCCTTAAATATAATTTGAATTTTTCACTTAGTGTAACCATTGGTGGTGTGTAAATTTACTCATTGTTAGTAGTGAATTTGTATTTGTATAAAAAAAAATATTGTTATTTGTGAAATCTTGAATTAATATAATGATTTATGTAATTGTATTTCTTGAGAATTGTCAAGTGTTGAATGTGTGTAAAGTGTTCTAATGTAACCAATATGAATGTTAATTTAGTAACAATGATTGCATGGTTAAACCAGTGCAATGTGGGGTGGTATGTTAGTTCTATTAATGAACAGCGCCCTCTAGCGGCTTGTAAAGAAAAACTTCAGTGTAAGTGTAACACTCACTCCGAGAGGTTGTGTACGGAGTAGAGAGAGAGATTAAAAATATTACAGTCCACTGCGTGTGTTTACTGTGTGTGTGTGTTGAGTCAATTCAAGGTGCAAATATATTTTATGAGTTATTGAAACCGGAAAGAATTAAAATAAAAGATTCGCAATTACTGTTAGTCAACAGCGTATTTGGTTATATAGTAACGGGTAATTTAGATTCAATAAATGAAACTAAGGTTCACTGCGGTTTGATTCGTGATGAGGATTTGAATAAAAATTTAGAAAAATTTTGGAAATTAGAGGAGGTAGAGGAACCAATAGTTAAAAATAAAGAAAGGCTAATTTGTGATGAACATTACGCGAATACTCATTTTAGAACTAAAGAAGGTAAATATGTAGTATCTATGCCCTTAAAAGGGAACCCTCGTGTTTGGGTAATTCGAAAGACATAGCCCTCAAACGACTTTGGATCGCTGTGGAATCACTTAGCTAGAGATGATAATTATTTAAATTTATATCGTTAATTTTTAAGAGATTATGAAAGACTGGGTCACATGAAGGAAGTGACTAACGAAACTGAACCGGAAATAACATACTACGCTACCCATCATGGAATTTATCGTCCAGAAAAGTCCACAACAAAACTTAGAGTTGTCTTTAACTGTTCTTCGTTAACTGATGATGGAATATCTTTAAATGACATTCAATATAATGGAGGAGTGATACAAGAGGACTTATATGCGCAAATGCTCAGGTTCAGAACTTACACGTATGCATTTACAGCCGACATTAAAATGATGTATCGAACTATATTAATTAACCCTAAACAGCGTAATATGCAGAGAATCGTTTGGTGTGAAAGTGAACATGAATCACCCAAAATTTACGAACTTTCAACTGTTACCTATGGCACTGTAAGTGCTCCCTACTTAGCACAGAGAACTTTAACCCAATTGTCGATGGATGAAGAGGCTAACTTCCCTATAGCAGCTTCCGTTTTACGGAACAACTTGTATATGGACGATGTCCTTTGTGGTGCTGCAACGTTAGAGAGGAGGCAATTGTTCTCAGACAACAATTAAAAGGAATTTTGAAAAGTGCTGGAATGGAGTTGCATAAACTTTGCGCCAATCACGAGAAATTGTCACCAGGTCCCGAACAGAATTACAATTTTGCAACTTTAACAGAGACGAAAACGTTAGGAGTGTCGTGGAAGCCGAACCTAGATTGCTTTTTGATTAAAGTGAAAGTCTGTTTGGACAGTTCTTATACTAAAAGAGACGTCTTGTCTACTATTGCCAAGATCTTTGATCCTGTTGGACTGATGGCACCAGTAATTTCCAAAGCAAAGATTTTCCTCCAGCGTTTGTGGAGAAGCAAATTGGAATGGAATGACCTTCTGCCAGCTGAAGAATATCGAGAATGGCAACAATTCCTAGAATCTTTAGAGAATATCAACAATATAGAGATACCAAGGCGTATTCTTGTCGCTTTTCCAGAAGTTATTGATATCCATGGCTTTGCTGATGCCTCAGAGCGGTGCTACGGTGCAGCAGTTTACTGCAAATCTAAAAATTTGAAGAGTGAAACTTTAGTTCGGTTAATCACAAGCAAATCGAGAGTAGCGCCTATTAAAAGCCTGACAATTCCCAGACGACTTGAATTGTGTGCTGCAGTGCTATTGGCAAAACTGGTGAAAAGAGTTGTAGCGGCTTTACAACTAGAAACTGCTGAAGTATATCTTTGGTCGGATTCGATGATCGTCTTGGCGTGGCTTCGAAAGGAACCGATGGACTTAAAGACCTTTGTTCAAAATAGGGTTGCCAAGATACAAGAACTCTATCCTAATCAGTTATGGAGACACGTACCATCTGATCAAAATCTCGCAGACTTAGTCTCCCGAGGAGTCGATCCTGAGAAACTTTTGCAACAAAACTTATGGTTTAATGGACCAACATTTCTTTCAGGTGATGACTATCCAAATTGAACTATAAACTGTAGAGAGAAGCTAGATGAATATAATTCAGAACTGAAAAACTGTGTTAATGAACAAATTGAAAACTTTCAATCGGTGCTTAATATTCATGTTAATGATTTTTAAACGATCTTCTTAATCTAAGCAATAATTATATAACTATTTTACGTGTATTAAGTTTTATTTTCAGGTTCATGGAAAATTTAAAAGAAATAAATAAAGTGGCTGATCTTAAAAGTAAGGGGAGTGTGCTACCAAACAGTAAGTTAAAGACATTGAATCCCTTTTTAGATGACAACGGTGTCTTAAGAGTAGGAGGACGATTGTGTAACTTAGAGTTAAGTTTCGATAAAAAGCACCTGATAATTTTACCAAAAAATAATAGATTAACTTTAATAATAATAGAATATTTTCATAAGAAATATTTACATGTGGCAACTGTATCTTTACTGAATCATATTCGGGAAAAATTTTGGCCGTTGAATGGTAGGTCAATGTGCAGAAAAATTGTATATAAATGTATTGTATGTTTTAAAGCGAAACCAATTGTGTCAACTCAAATTATGGGTAATTTGCCAAAAGAGAGACTTATTACTGATTATCCATTTAATTGTTCAGGAGTAGATTTCTGTGGTCCTTTTTTCATTAAAAATAAAGGACAACGTAAAGGAAATTTGTTTAAAGTGTATATTTGTATTTTTTGTGTTTTGTGTTTAAAGCGGTACATATTGAGTTAGTATCAGATTTAACATCGCAAGCATTCATTGCCGCGTTGAAAAGGTTTATGGCTCGAAGAGGCAAATGTGCAAAACTGTTTTCGGACAATGGTAAAAATTTCGTCGGAGCTAGCAATGAAATTAAAAAACTCCTTGAAATAGTCAGAAAACCAGTCGAAAAATTAGCTAATTACTTAGCAGCAGAAGGAATAGAGTGGAAATTTATTCCTGCGAGGACGCCCAATTTTGGAGGTCTTTGGGAAGCGGCCATAAAGTCATGTAAATATCACTTAAAAAGAGTTGTGAATGGAATTAATTTAACGTACGAGGAACTACTTACGGTCACTGTACAAATTGAGGGAATTTTAAATTCTCGACCGCTTTGCCCCCTATCAAACAATGATGATGATTTCCAAGTGCTTACACCAGCCCATTTTTTAATTAATAGGTCTTTAAATTCGCTAGAAGAGCCTAATTTGACAAATCCACGCACTATGATTAATCTATATGCTGATGACACTGCGATCTCAGCCACTTACAAAAATACAAAATCAGTCACAATTGCACTAAACAAACACCTGGCCCTACTCGAAAAATACTTCAATGACTGGAAAATTAAAATCAACGTGGATAAAACCGTTGCGGTGTTATTCACTAAAGCTCGCAAACCAATTGCGCCGCCCACTCTATATTCCACACCACTACGCTGGTCTCAAACAACCAAGTACCTTGGAATTACTTTTGACAAAACCCTCACATGGAAGCCTCATATTCTTTATGCGCGCGATAAATTCCGGATCGCATTAAAGAAACTCTACCCCTAATTTGCCGGAATTCCAATATGTATCTATACAATAAGGTACTTCTCTATACGGCCGTTTTGCGTCCAATTCTGAGCTACGGATGTCCCATATGGGGCTACGCAGCTAACACAAACATAAAAATCCTAGAAACTGCACAAAATTCTATCATCCGATGTATCGTAAGAGCATGCAGATACAACTCAAACGAAAATATTTACAGAGCCATCAAAATACCTCCTTTTAAAAAACATATACAAGACTTAGCCAAAAATTTTTATGACAATCTCCCCAACATCAATAATACCAACATCATCAATCTAGAAAATTACACCCCTCTGGATACTCAAAAAAAAAAAAGACCTAGGAGAATTCTCCTAGACTCCTACAATCCGCCTTATTTTATTTAAATGTTCATTCACCAATCGGCGAATGAACCCCCTCTTACTAAATTTTAATCTACTTTTCTCTAAATTTTCATTAAACTCTAATTTACTCTAAACCCCCATCAATCCTATATTCAATGCATCTATCAGGAAATATTCAATCTTTCCCCCACTACTTTCTGCACAACCTTCGGCACAGCCATTGGAGAGGATTCTCACTTTCTGCTAACATCCAATAGAAGTGCCCTCTTTCACACAACTGGATCGACAACGACAGAAAGGCCATCCATCAAGACTGACAGCCCGCTCCTCTACGAGATGACGTCCCTCCTCCGGACAAGCGCTTCACCTCCGATGTCACCCCATCAATCATCATGCTCCAACCACACTGCTAAGGAAAGCACGGCTCCTCGCGAGCCACAACGAACTCTCAAGACTCTCTACTATTTCACCCAAGACAGCAAACGAACTCATGATTAAACATTTTGAACATTTCGGACAATAGATTTTTAAGAACAATAGTGAACTATAGTTACATTATGTGCATTAGAATTTCCAACTACCACTTTTAATGATTCAACTACTTTCGATATGGGACGGCGGATTTCATAAAATCCAGTTTCCCAAAGACCCCCCAACTTCTAATTTGACAAATTGTAAAGAGAATAATCTCAAAAAGTGGCAAAAAATAACTAAGATAGTTCAATTAATGTGGACATTTTGGAGTCGTAATTACTTCAATTAATTACAACAGAGAGGAAAATGGATGTTTGAGAAGAATAACGTTAAAATTGGAAACTTGGTTTTAATAATTGAAGAAAATTTACCAACATATAAATGGGCATTAGGTAGAATCGTATTTGTATTATGGCGAAGATAAAAAAGTGCGTGTAGTGAAAATTAAAACTCAGTATAGTACATGTAAAAGAGCCATATCAAAAATTTGTGTTTTACCAATGGAAGATCCTTAAATATAATTTGAATTTTTCATATAGTGTACCATTGGTGGTGTGTAAATTTATACTCATTGTTAGTAGTGATTTTGTATTTGTATAAAAAAAAAATATTGTTATTTGTGAAATCTTGAATTTATATAAAGATTTATGTAATTGTATTTCTTGAGAATTGTCAAGTGTTGAATGTGTGTAAAGTGTTCTAAATGTAACCAATATGAATGTTAATTTAGTAACAATGATTGCATGGTTAAACCAGTGCAATGTGGGGCGGTATGTTAGTTCTGTTAATGAACAGCGCCCTCTAGCGGCTTGTAAAGAAAAACGTCAGTGTATGTGTAACAATCACTCCGAGAGGTTGTGTACGGAGTAGAGAGAGAGATTAAAAATATTACAGTCCACTGCGTGTGTTTACTGTGTGTGTGTGTAGAGTCAATTCACCCCGCATCTTGTAATAATCTAAAAACTTCCTTAAGATGTTCAATATGCTGAGTGAACGATGGAGACGATATAATCACGTCATCCATATACACATTCACTAACTTCTCTATTACCAGTTTTAATATATCAATGGCCTTCTAAAAATTGGGAGCCGCCCCTGACAAGCCACATGGCATACGGCGAAATGCGTAAGCGCCATTCTTCGCGACGAACGCGGTCTTAACTATATTCACTGGGGTTTACTGCCAGTTGAAAATATCCCCATCTGAGGTCAAGAGCCAACATTATCGCTGTATGGAGTATGTTCATTATTAAATCATCTATTAAGGGTAAGGGATAACGGGGGTACTTTGTAATCGCATTAAATTTCCGATTATTGACAGCAAATCTATACGCTTCCGGATAATCCGGCGGTAAACCATTACTTCTTTTAAATAACACACTTGGTGACGCGTACAGGGATTAAATGGGAATTATGGTGCCTTCTTTCAACATTTTGTCTACATGATAGTCGAATATCGCTTGTTTTACCCTGTCGTAACGATATTGACGAGAAACAACAGGTGGATTATCTTTCGTGTCAATTTCATGATATAAAACATGTGTAAGCCCCGGTTTATCTGAAAATAATCCTTGAAAACAATCAAACAAATCCTACAACTCCTGTTTCTTTTTTTCCTCCAACTTTGTCTTAGAACGATGTATTTCTATTTTTCCTTCCTCAATCGTTTTAACCACCTTATCAATCTGCGAATCAGGAATCGCCAATGATTTCCGATCAATGTCCAAAATAATCTTTCATCCACTTATGAAATCCACCCCGAGAATCTGCCAACACATGAAACAACCAAGGTTTTTCAAACTCCTTTATTCGCGAACATTCAATTCCACAATTCCAATATTATGATATTTTCCTCAGTCAAAAAGAATTGTCATTGTGAAAAAATTCTCCTAGTATCTTCTTATATAACCTGTCTAGTTAAATGACTTAGATTTTTCTTTTTTGTATAGCTCTTCTGTAACAAAATTAACTTTCCTTAGCCTTATCATTTCCTAATAAAGCTGAAGCTTCCTTCCCGAGCTTAATTGTTTCCCTTTTCGTCTAATTTGGTTTTGAGCGTAAGCTTATCAAGTGGTAGTGTTTGCTTAGTCAGATGTAGAGCAGTCATTTGTTTTTTACGTAATTTGAATGTTTTCGGTAAATGTACCGTGATTACCTAAGTACGCGATTTCATTACTTGCTTATAAAAAAAATATTTTCCGTATGTCTCCTACGATATAAATGACTTCTCCGCTCCAGTGTCCCATAATGCTTTCGTAAAAGTCTCGTTTAATAAAATTGGAACGTATGGGAGTTCCACTAGAAATATGCATATTGCAGAAAGTTTAATCGGAACCTCATTTGCCGACTGCGTCTTATCACTTTGAACATCACTAACTTTCAAAACATTCAATCGTTCCCTTTGCCTCCTATCGCCTCAACTAAAATTCTCACTCTAACCCCTATTTCTGTGGTCCCCTCTACTAAAATCGTCTTTATGACCTCCCTTTCTAAATTGATATCCCTATCGTTAAATTTTCGATCATCCTTCTGAGATCTATTCCTGCTTTCGAACCACTGATTTCCTTGACGGTCATTCTCGTAGTTACCCCTATAATCATTTCTGCCATTACTCGGTCTACGCATCACTTCAGAATTTCTCCCATTTCCTCGATTATTATCAACTTTAGACATCCTGCGCCATTCCAACCTCGTCTTTCCACATTATCATTATTTCTCGAACTCTGTATTGTCTTGCATGAATATCTTTCCTCAAACTTAGCTAAGACCTGCAACAATTGAACCATGTTTTGTGGATTTCGAACCGCCTCGTAATCTTGGACTTGTGGTTCAAGTCTAACAAAAATATGATCTACGAGGGCTTTCACTGACATCCTCAGTTCTAACTTTTATTCAATTTTAATAAATCGTAAACGAAATCCGTTGGCTCTGGTTCCGTCTCTGTTGAGACGCATAAAACCTGGTCTCTAAATCTTTCCAATTTTGGATGGCAGGGAATGCTTTTGAGAATGCTGCTTTCAGCTGCTTGAAGTCCGTGGTGGTATTCTGCACTAACACTGATCCGAATATCTGATACCAATCTTGGGCTCTCCCCAAGAGATGAGCTTTCAAATAAGCACACGATAAATCACGGGGTATCTCAAGTAATTTGATTTCATTGTCAATCCCCTCTAGAAACGCGGTAACATTCTCGGACCCGGAAAAGTACACTTCTGATAAAACATTAAACCCTCTCGCGTTTCTTATCTCGGTGTCATATAAACTAAATCTCGTAGGGTTCCATTGTGATATACCCCCCTTAGGTGAATATATCTTTGATTATCCTCGTGAGCTCGAGGTGTAGGATTAACGGAAGAACAATAAGGAAACATTATCTTAATATTACTTTATTAAGATATTGAACTTAATCCTTTAACAAATTAGATTATAATAATATATGTGAGAGAATCTCTACGATGGTAAAACACACAACACACAATATATGGATAATGATGAATTAACCTAACTCGGACCACTATCCATAACTGACTCGCCTAAACTCGATTCTATTATCACAGATCCTAATATTAAATAGTCAATCCTACCTTGTTGTAGTTTGAAGTATCAATCATAACAATCTTAGATCAACCCGTGCAATTCTCGAGTGCAATGGTATGCACCTTGATTCAATGGATCTCTATCACATATACTTTCAGCTAGTCGCCACGTAACGTTTTCGAAAACCTCCTTCGCGCTTGTACTACGAATTATGTTTATATTCCTTTAATTGCCATGCCGCTTACTCTAAGTTTTGATATTTAAAAGCTTCCTTATTTGACTCTTTAATTCACAGTTCACTTCTTAGATTTGGTTGGAAAAGATTTGCCATTAATTCTGGCCCCAAAGAACATGTTAAAGAAAAGACACGGGAGCCCGTCACAACATGTAATAATATATCCTTTTAAGGCAACCCGCACGAACGTGCAGGTTAGATATTCTTATGCGTTTTTGCTTCTGGAATAGTAATATGTAAGAAAACTCGAATCCAACGATTGAGCGGGTGTTGCAAAAAGTGGAAATTATCACATTTTATCAACAGACGATGGTTGTGGTTCTTGTTTGACTTTCGGCTGGCAAATCTAGATGTGTTTTCAAATACAACGAAAAAATCTTTTTTTATCTGTCGTAAAAAGGTAAATATTGATGTATTTCTAATTGCTTTGATACAAATCTTTGTAATAAAGTTAAGTAATTGTGAAATAGAACTAGTATTAAAATTATACTCTATTAATGTTGCTCGCAGGACTCGAGATTCCGTTTCCCGCCTGATCGTACGGGTTGGGCGTTACTTGAGTCACTGCAGCTATAAAGGTAAATTCTTGCCATGTGAGTTTTCTTTTCTGTTTCAATAATGTTGATTGAGACCTAAATAAGAACTAAATATATTATTATATAATTAAAACCATAGTTTCTTGGGGATTACCATGGAAAAGTCCCTTTTTTTCTTTCTCTGGATCTTTTTTCCAATTAATTTTCTCTTTCACACATTTGATGAGGGGTATGGCATTTTCATGTTTTGCACAGGTATCTGAAACCATATATCTCCCAAAAAAAAAAAAATCTGGGTTTTCCGGTGGAAGTTTGTAGTTTGTGATTAAATTTTTTTTTTTTTAAATAATAAAATTTCTTGTACATTTTATTGTTTTTCATGGAATACTGTGCTAACTTTTAACCCGAAACTTCTTCTGGTGTATCAAAGGAGAAGAATTCTCACAAAAGAATAAATTTTCAATAGGTGAATAAATCAGATTGAATTTAGTGATTTCTCGTATGATGACAATGTTGCGAACAAAACATATGAATCACATATACTGGAAGGAGAATCAAGTTCAGATGACAGCAATAAAAAAAGCATGCAATATTTGTATTCCGAAAGATAAATTTGGATCATACTTTACCAAAAAAGTCGCTTGAGCCCATTCATTTCATTTTGTTGTTCTTAGTTTCTGTGTAAACAAGATGCAAAATCAAATAAAATTCTTCCAAAAATCAAAGTGAATCGCTTAAAATTTAAGTTAGAGATAGTTGACGCGTTAGCGGCAGTTAACGTTTCAACCTACTAACAAAAGTATTTTAACCGATGATGAAGATAACTGTGTTGTGTAATTCCACTCGCAAAAAGATTGATGTCTTATAATTCACCTGCTATACACTTCATGCCTTTTATATTGGCCATTCCAGGATAAAAGACTTGACATGTATAGCCATTATTGATGTGTTGGTGACATTTCAAGACCTCACAAGTGCAGATTTGAAAACTACGAAAGCAGTTCGAAATCATGTTGTGAAAAATGCAATGTTTATTTATACTTGTCAAAAACAGGACATGTTTTTTAAAGATTTTCACAATAAATAAACAATGAGTTAATAAAAAAATTAGTTATACATGAATAATTTCCTTATTTATAACAATTTTGATTGTTTAATAAGGAAATTAATTAAACTGTTTCTTCTATCGACTTCTCGTAAAATTTTATGGGTGACCTGTTTTACAGATAAAGCGCAGCGCGCACGTTCCCTTTACGTTCCAAGGGGAGGGGGAGCAGAAATGTTTTTATTATTTTTTTCCTGTGTCATTGGGGTCAATATAGTATTAATAACCAGATGCATTTAATATTTAAAGATCAAAATAATTCGGGTTTTAAAGGCATATAACCAAGGAATTACTATCCATTCCAATAGTACTAATTTTGCATTTTATCTTTTTTTTTTTTTTTGCAGTGATGAAGAATAGTTGAAGGAATTCTACTTATTTGTGGGGTGTTTAGTATTAAAACTTATTTGTAATTCATTTTTTAGTAAATTTATGTATTGTGCTTGTTTGTTTTCAATTATATTCTCAATTAATATTGTATGCATAATTTAACTGCGAATAACACTTGTAGTATTAAGCGTGTTGAATGTTATAGGACCTTCTCTATAGCTTCGAACTTACATCGATGAGCAAGACTAATACATAAAGCAGGAAATAAGATAGGTTTGATTAAACCGGTAAAATGTAATCTATGCAGTGAAGAATAGTTTTCAAAAAGGACCTGGAGGATCATGTTGAATCCATGCGTAATATTGTTATCGATTGATTGATTGAATATTAACGTCGCACTGTTCAGCTACACGAGGGCTTTTGGCGACGGACCACGTAATTTTGAACCATGGTCAAGTGACGTGGACGACACCTGAGCTGGCACCCCCCCTCTCCTAACTACCACACCACACCAACGGGAGGACATTTCAGCTCTCGACAGATTTAACGTGCATCGCTGCCCTACACGGCGGGTCTTTAGTGGTACTGGGCTCGATCCTGTGACAAAGCAAGCCACAGTCCGATACCTATACCACTCGGCTACCGCGGCCACAATATTGTTATCGAAAAGAAAAACAAATCTGACACTTTTGGATATTTCAAGGTATGAAAAGAAAGTATTAAAAAACTGCATATACTAGAAGTAAATCCAACAAAATGGTTGGAAAATAATTATGGGTATATCAGTTATATCAATGATACAAAACCCCCAAGCTACAGGGCCCCCAAAATGTGTTACATTCTGGCACTTAGAAATAGGTGTGTTTTATTTCTTTTTCAAAAAAGGTTCCCGAAGAATTTTAAAAAACAGAGCCCACTCAGGATTGTCTAAGTCAGTGTTTGATACGCGAGAATTAAGTAAAATATTTTTTAAATATTCATTTAAATATTAATTTGGGGTGATAAATAAAAAATTTACTTGTCACCACTTTCACTATACATATTCGATAGATTCCGTTTTGCACTCTTTGATAGAGAAATAAAAGAATTAGATAAATTTCATATATATTGTATGACTTGAAAAAAACTCAGCAGTATTAGGAAGTAGGAATATAATAATATTTAACAGGTATATATAAAGTTATAAGAGGTGTTAAAAGGAATTTATATCTTAGTTTGACGCTGAAAAGGGAAGACATTTGCCGACAATCTGTCATTGTTGCTCCTCTGTCTTAGACTGATGAAATCGGCTAAGATCCATCGAAAGATACCAGCTCTCAGGAGAATGTACTAGGTCTACAATGGTAAAACGTCCATCTGCGGCCCCATTAGAAATTTGAAAAAGAATTTTCCACTAAACATTCATTTTTCAGTTGAAATAAAGGTATTTCCTTTTTAAAATGTGGATTATCGGTTTTCTTCTTGGTATTATATTTTTTCTCTCTATCATCAAATTTCATATTTTAACGAAATATTTATTTCTTCATAATTTAATTCATTTATTCTAAAACATTTTTACATCAGGTTTATTTTGTGACACTTGAAGCAGATTTTTCTTAACTTTGTCTACAGTACAGAATACACTGTAAATCGTACACATCCTCTTGACCTCTTTGAATGAGCCAAAATATTGGTGTGAACAAGTAAGGTAAAATCATTAAAAACAAGGAGGAAGAAAACTTTTTAAGTAACTTTCATAACTCTCAAAATTTGTATTTCTCTTGATGATTTAACAAAAATTAAAGTTATGATGTTAAAGGAATTGTTTATTTGCATTCATTTCATGGTTAATAAACATTTTAAAGGAATTTTCTTATTGTAGGTGTAATTTTCTTAGTATATCTGATTTATCATCTTAAAATTAGCTTAAACTTTAAATTCTTCTTGAAAGTATTTAAGTAATGGAGAAAGGGAAGGGGTAAAACTAATCTCTTAATGTAACTCGACGTCTCAAACATTTTTCTTCGAAAGAATTTTTAAAACATTTTTGCCTCAAGAATGAAATAGTTATTTCCGTTTTTAAGATAAAAGGAATAAATGTAATAGTAGCGTAACATTTTACAGAGGAAAATGTATTAGGAACTGTGTTAGAAAAAAATATTATTTGTAATGTACTAAAAGTATTTAGATTCCTCCTATTTTAAGAACTTAAAATGTTACGCAATTTCTTCCAACAATTCAAGGTGGATACAACTGCCTTGTGGTCATGGTCGTGAGCTTGTGGCCAACGTATAATAAGTTCGAGGTCTAGTACCACTAAGGAGACGATGTACGTTAAATCTGGCGTGCCTTTAAGTCCTCCTATGGTGTCGTTATTTAGAGAAATGGCACCACTCAAGTGTCACTCTCATTACTTGACCTTGGTTAAAAATTACGAGGTCCGTCGCCAATAATTTTCGTCTTGCTTTATAGTGAAACGCTAATAGAAGCATTCACTCACCCGACATGTCGAGATATATTTAATGTTAAGTTTGGAATACAGCTGTTAAAAGGCTGTTTGTATTAGCATTTAACATTTTATTATCCCTATACACTGCTGACCACACAAAATGCAACGCCCTGAAGAAAGCATGCAACCATGTGAAGTTTACATCAGGCGTGGGCGGTGATGAAACAGGCAAATCATTAGCATTATAGCACAGACGCACATTAAAGGCACCCGTGGCGGCACGCGTAAGCGCAATATGAGTGGAGTAGAGATTGGAAATTTTAAGTACGACAATTTTTTCATACTTTTTTTGGGCAAGCTGTTTACCTATGCCTCGCGGAAGACATCGAGCATCTTTTGACCATGTTTCTGAATTTGACCGAGGAAGAATAGCAGCATATAGTTCACAGAAATCGGTCACACAGCGTATTGGACGAAACCAAGCAACTGTAATGTGGATCTATAATCGCTGGATGTAGGAGGAAACGACGGCCCGATGATACCGATCGCACCCCTCTCGCTGCACCATTGCCCCCTTGATGACAGGTGGATTGTGCGCCTGGAAGTGATGAGCCGCGTAGCCTCATTACGAACCATAGCACAACAGATTCAATCTGTTACGCATCATTCGGTTTCCAATCGTACCATTCGACGCCGTTTGCACCAAAATGTAATGTCCGTAAGGCATTCATTGCCTCGTTTACCCTTTACTGGAAACCACAGGTGCTTACGCGCCAATGGTGTGATAAAAGGCAGACATGTACAACGGAATAGAACAACATTATGTTTAATGAAGAATCCCGCTTCTGCCTGCAACATCACTATGGTCGGATTCGAGTTCGAAGACACCGAGGTGAGAGGCTGCTGAACTGTTGCGTTATACATAGCACACTACTCCTGCACCCGGTATCATAGTTTTAGGTGGTATTGAATTTCCCCGCCGCATCCCTCTAGTAAGCACTGCTGGTACACTGAACAACTAGTACTACATTCAGTGCTTATCATTAGCCATATTCCAACAGGATAATGCACGACCACACGTGGCACGCAATGTTCAAGATTTCTTTTTTGCCTATCTGGTTGAATTGCTTCCTTGGCCTGTTTACTCTCCCGATCTATCGCCAATCAAATACGTGGGGTCCATGCTTGAAAAAAATTGTACAGGGATACACTAGATCAACTTTGACAATATGTGGAAGCTGCATGGACTGCTGTACCCCTAGGATACATCCACAGCCTCTTTGACTCTATGCCGAGGCATGTGGCAGCGGTTATAGCCTACAATGGCGGCTATATTAACTACTGATTTTGTCACCAACCACACTTCACCAAAGGCTGTAATTTTAATCGTTTGATCTTTGTACAACATATTATATGCTAAATAAATTTGCCGTGATATCTCTGGTCCTTCGTGGTGTTGCATTTTGTGTGTCCAGCAGTGTATATAAAGGAGAAGAGTGGTTCACTCAGTCACTCACTCACTCATACTGATATCTCCGGAATTATTAGATCCACAGACTTGAAGTTATGTAGACATGTTACTTTTATGGAGTAGAGATCTGATGAAAACGAATTTTACGAAAATTGACCGCCAAGGGGTGTTATAGATAAATATTCCAGTTTCTGAACTGTTAGATCTACAGACTTGAAATTTAGTAGACACTTTCCTTTCATGAGATAAAGATCCGTTGCAAAAAGGGTTTTGCAAAAATAGACTCATTAGGTGTTTAGCGATGACTTAAGTGGCTTTATAGATAAATATACTCGCGTTTTCGAACTACTACACCTTCAGATTTTAAATTTGGTAGGCGTGTTCCTTTCATGGATTATAGTTCCTATAAGAACAGCTCTTGGGAAAATCGACTCCCCAAGAGGGGAGTTTTAGGTTAATAGATAAAAAATCCTGTTTTTGAACTGTTGGATCCATATACTTGAAATTTGGCTTGCATGTTTCTTTTGTTGAATAATCCTCTAAGAACGGATTTTATGGAAATCGACTGGTATTGAAGGGGGGGAGCAGAATCAGGGAGTTTTGCCGAAATTCGCTTTGGAAAAGGGAGTTACAAGAGCATAAATATAATTTTACTTCAGTTTGAGAAGTTATTATTTAGAAATCCTGTCTTTTTTTTTAAATCAGGAGGTGAGAGTTATAAGAATATTTTTCAATACAGTCGAATGCTTAGTGCTAGGGCTTAGATATCAATAATTATTATGTATATAAACAGTGTATATTCATAAAATGTCATGAATCACCCAGCGAGGCCCAGTAAGCATATCATTAGCTTTCGAATTATTCCATGGTTTTTCTAAACGAAAAAGAACATGTCGATCATTTGACTTCAGAAATCCGACATGAGCCTACCCCCAACATCAGACACCATCCTAAAAATCGGGAGAGAATGAAATTTAGAACATATGACTATTTAGACCAGTGGCTTAACGTACACCCCCACATCGAAAGGAACCTAGGATTCTAGGTTGGCCTAAAGCCTGACTGACGCCAAATACGTATTTGGACTTGCGAGGTATTTGGGAACTTGACTTTGCTGTAGGGCTCTAATATTTTCCGTTACGCCACTGGCTTAGACACTTTTTT
Organism: Trichonephila clavipes; assembly: GCA_019973935.1. Taxonomy (NCBI): domain Eukaryota; kingdom Metazoa; phylum Arthropoda; class Arachnida; order Araneae; family Nephilidae; genus Trichonephila; species Trichonephila clavipes. The sequence continues at coordinate 20,774 of BMAU01003737.1, forward strand.
AATTCTCCCCAAAAAAGTATGGGATTTCGTATCATGAGAAGATTTTATTTTGAAGTAAATTATGTAATTTAATTAATGAATTAATTGAGCTAATCTTTTCTTATTCTTTGAGCAATTAATAAAGATATTGATTTTATCTAGCTACGATGATAATTTGTTTGACGTCCAAGGAAAAAATGATTTTATAATCAGTTTGATAATGTGAACCACAAAAGCTAAAAGCGAAATTCAGATTTATCAAAATGCTACATTTAATCAGTTACCACTTTTACTTGGAAGTAAGATAAAAGGGCTTTTTATATATCGGATAAAATAAATATATGTCCTTATATTTTTCACGATCTTGTTGTTATCATCACACAGTGATAAAGTGAAAACAGTTTTTTCTGGATAATGAGGGGCGAGATAATTTTTGCAAGACAACTTTTCCCTCAAAGGGGTATTTACACTGACGGGGAAAAAATCCCAACGCCCAGAAAAAAATATTGTAGAAGAATGAAATTTGGACAATTTGTCTATTTAACATGTTTAATTGATTCTAGTTAACACATGTTCTATTTGTGCTTCATCTAAAAATATTTTTACATTTGGATTTCCCTTTTTATATTATTGATTAAATTAAGAGAGCAAATGTGTGTTTTACTTGAAACAGTTTATTAATAATGTTAATTTTGGACATTAGTTGCAAATTATACTATTAAACATAAAATAAATAGTGTTCATTGTAGTGAATCTAGCGGACTTTTAGATTCGAATACAGGTATATTATCATCACTTACATGAATACATTTTTCTGGGGCATAACACGTTTGTTAAAACTGTGTATAGTCTGCTTTATCTGTCCTGATAACTCTAACTGAATGTGTGCTTTAATGCTAACTGTATGCTGTAACTTTATATCACTATTTGTGTTGCTGCTGTTCAAGATGATGGTAGTCATCTCATGTTAATAAAAAAAGATATTAAAACCAAGAATTGATAATATAGTTAAAGTCTACCTGTTCTGAAGAACATATTCAAACACTAAAACAAACACGGTGACAGGAGTTCCAGTAATTAAATCGGATTGAAAAGAGTTCCATGTACATTATGGAAGCATTCCGGCCACCTGCTCCACAGCTATTTCCCCTTGTGTCTATTTTTGCAGGCAGTAGCTCAAGAAATATGTGCTGGCCACAGACAGAGACGAACGAGTAGATAAAATCAAAATTGCTCTTCTGTTAAATTTATTGGACAATGAAGGACTACATAAAAATACAATACCTTATAGAAATTTACAATACTTGCAGGTTTGAATCGCCAGAATCAAAAACGAATTATTGACGTTTTTAAAAAAATTGAAGAATATTGCTCACCCCGATGGAATGTTGCTTATGAACGCTATAAATTTTTTTTTTCATGTGTACAAATGGAGGGCTAAACTGTTAAGTCTTATGTCACTCATCTAAGGACTCTAGCAACCACGTGCGAGTTCGCAGAGCAGGTTGATTCGATACGGCATCGTCTTGGGAATTAAAGACAGTGGATTACAAGAACAACTTTTTCATGAAAATAAGCTCGTTTCAGAAAAAGCGATTGGAATTGTCAAGGCAGCTGAAGCAAGCTGGGAACAAATTCGAAACATGAAGTACGAAACAACCACGACAAACTTCGTGAAGAGGAAGGAAAATAAAAATCAGCCTAAAAAATCACAGTACAGTATGATTGTAAAAAGTTAGGTCGAAAACACGTGCCTCGAGTGTGTCCAGCATTCGGAAATATTTGTGCCAAATGTAACGAGAAAAATCATTTCGCTGTTAAATGTTTCCAGAGTACAAAGAACATTCATGAAATGAACGTTCTTGAAAATGAACTGGATGTTTACATTGATTCCGTTAATGTGCATGTGAAACTAAATGTGTAGACACTATTGAAAGGAATGTAGAAATGGAAAGGAAGAGATAATTTAGATATATAAGTTCTTTGATTTAAAATTTAAACTGGATACTGATGCTGAAGTAAACATTTTGACACTGTATATTTTTAGTATGTTTAAAATTAAATCAAAACTTATAATGAAACTAATTTATCTCTAACTATATATGGTAGTTTTAAATTAAAGCCAATGGTTCCTATTGCTCTTCTGATAAACTCAAAAAATGTTCCTTTGTCTTTCTATGTAGTACATTTAAAATCCAAACCAATATTAAGGTTAAGAGGTTGTAAGGAATTAAAACTTATTCAAAGAATTGATACTATTGAGCATAGCATCATCAATAATCATATATAATAGTTAATTAACCCTTTATCTACCGTATTATGATTTAATGCAGTTTTTTTCATGCAATATTTTTTTTAATCACTACATTGAAAATTAAGGGATATACATAAACAAAATACTCAACTGTGGGAAATTTAATCTGTTACAGCTATTTAATTAATTAAAGATATTCAACTGCAAAATTATTTATATACACAGTTCACTCAAAATAAATAGTCAAATAATTTTCTAAGGTCTTCATTAACATAAAAAAAAATAAAAAAATAAGACACCTTTCGACATTAACTATTTTTTCGGAACCAAAATAACTATCTTCGCAATTCGTTAAAAACGCCGTCAGCTGAAAACTCAATTTCTGCCATAAAGCTATTACCCTTCCCCGCTAAAATACTCATCATAGAACCCGTGATGCCCTATATCTTAGAAGAGTGGGTTTAAAAGAATATTCCTGTTAAGTATCGTCAGGGTATTCGTAAAAATGGTTATTCTACGTAATTTTAAAGTGAGTGGTACTTATAAGTACCGTCGGTAGATAAAGGGTTAAGAAATATAAAGATGTATTTACTGGCATAGGGGGATTTCTAAATGAAACATATTACTTTGAAAATGATGCAGTACTAGTAATTAACCCTCCAAGACATGTTTCTAAGTCTTTGAAACCCAAATTGAAAAGTACCTTACTTAAGTTAGAAAAAGAAGGAATAGAGTCAAAAGTTAATAAACCAATTGATTGGGTACACAATTTAGGTCATTGTAGAAAAAACCATTGGAAGTTTGAGATTATGTTTAAACCTTACAGATCTTAACAAAGTTATTTAAAGAGAATATTGTCAAATTCCTTGAACAGATTATATCATTAGTAGAATAGAGGGTAAGAAAATATTTTCTCTCTGTTGTAGATTTGAAAGATGGTTTGGGGCATGCACATTTAGATGAAGTTAGCTCTGAAATTTGTACATTTAATACACCTTTTGGAAGGTAAAAATTCAACAAAATACCATTTGGAATAGTATCTGCATCTGAGGTATTTCAGAAAAGAAATCAAAAGCTTTTTGGAGATATTGAGGTTGTAGTGATTTTTTTATGACAGTATTGTTGCAGGATGTGATGAGGATTCACATGATGTACTTATGTCTAAAATTCTTGAAAGAGCCAAATCATTTAATATATAGTTTAATCTACATAAACTACAAATTAGGGCGTCAGAGGTAAAACATGTTGATCAAATTATATCCAAATCTAGTAAAAAACCTGATAGTTAACAGATTGTTGGGCATGATGAATTTTCTTCCAAAATTTATACCCAATATCCAAAGTTACTGCCCCATTAAGAGAAATCCTTCGTGAAAATGTAGAATTTAATTTGGGAAAAGAACAAGAATCGTCCTTTGTAAGTATTAAAGAATTGTTAGGTATAGCTCCAATTTTAAAAGCTCGTAATTTTAATGATGAAATAATAATACAATGTGATGCTTCAAACGATGGGCTAGGATCCTGTTTTATCCAAAAAGATCAACTTGTATTATTTGTCTCACGTAGTTTAATAAACAATGAGAAGAATTATGCACAGATCGAGAAAGAATTATTGCGATTTTTTTTTCATTTGAGAAAAACCATAACTTTGTATATGGACGTAACGTTGTTGTACAAAAGAAAAGAAGAACGAAAGCCCTTAACGGCAATTGTTAAGAAATTTATGCATATAAAATATCTTTTAGAATGCTAAGAATGATTTTAAACTATTAAAGTATAATTTTGAAACAAATTATGTACCAGGTAATCAAATGTTTCTAGTTAATACTTTATCACGTACATTTACTGTTAGTGAAACTGTGAGGGATGATCCTGAAGTGCTAAATATTGTGCAAACTATTTAAAAACATTTACCCACGAGTAAAATGAGGCTAGCGCAATTTAACAAAGTAACTGAATTAGATCCAGAATTACAAATAGTTGATAAATATATCAAAGAGTAATTTTGGCCTAAATCTTACAAAAATGTAGACAATAGTGTAAAAACTTATTATAAAATTAAAAATAACATTCATATTCAAAAAGGATTGATATTTAGCAATGAAAAACTAACTGTACCTTATAGTTAAGACAAGATATGATACAACTAGAAAAGAGCCGGAGAGAAATAATGTATTGGCCAGGGATGAATTTTGACAAAGAAACAGTAGTATCAGAGTGATATGCGAAAAGTTTAATAAGCTAATAGTAAAGAGCCGTTAAAACTCATACAGTTCCATGTAGCCCGTTTGGAAGATAGGATTAGAGATAATGGACTAGGGTCAACGTTTCTCAAACTGTGGGGCGCACCCTAGGAAGGCATGATAACCCTACCAGGAGGAGGGGTGCAAGCATATCGAAAAATCAAAAATAAAAAGATTTTTAAAAAAAATATTAATTCAAAAGAAAAACAAATTATACATTCTGTTAAAATAAAAAAATAAAATACACATTTACGCTGATATAATACATAATACTTATAAATGTATCACAAACAGTACTGCACAATGTATTTCATAAATAGTATATTAATACTTACCCTTTACACCACTACACTGTCATAGAACTGATCCCATTACTTAAAAGTAACTTTCTTAAAATATCTACAATATTTATAAAAGTAACATATAAACAATTTAATACTTATCTTAAAAATTAGTACGATTTATGATTAAGGTCGTGTTGTAGTATATTATTATTACATTTAATACATTGTAATTAGCGGGGGGGGCACGATGAAAATTATGATTAAAAATTGGGACGAAACCATTGAAGGTTTGAGAAGCACTGACTTGGGTAATATAAGTTATCTAATTATACTAGACTATTACTCCAAATGGAATTAAATAACTGAACTTGTAAATTAATGTGCAAATGAGGTTATAATTAAACTTAAAATAATTTTTTCTCTAGATTTGGTGTTCCAAATATTGTAATTTCTGATAATATACCATTTAATAGTTATACTTGTAAAAGGTTTTCAAATTACTCGGATTTTATTATACATTCTTTAGTTTTCACTAATCTCCAAGTAATGGAATGGTTGAAATGCAGTAGTAATTGTGCTAAAAGCATTATGAGAAAGGCAAGGGAAGAGAGTAGAGATTATTTGGGAGGTTTAATGGAGTATATGATCACCCCAATATAATGTCTCGACCTATCTCCAGCTCAAATAATGTTTAATCGTAGATTAAAAACTAATTAGCAATCTCAAATAATTTATTAAATGCTGAATTATTTAATACCATTCTAGAAAAGTTGAATAAAACGTAAAACATCCAAAAGCTACATTATGACAAAGCTGCTCACTCATTACCAGAACTTGAGAAATAAGAGAATGTCAGAATATTAAACTTAAAAACCAAAACTTGGGATTCGGCTAAAACAGTTTCAAAGCACAAATTGCATCATCGGTTATATTTTGTTAAAATTCAATCTGCCAATATCTTAATACGTAATGTAAATATATAAAAAATTAAACACGCCCCCTTTAATATAGAAACAGATTCCAATGATATATGTACTTTCCATTCTGATATATTCACACAAGAAGTAATTTTAAACCCTCAATAGCAATATATGTAGAACTGTAATAAGTCAGATTGTAATGTCTAAAGAAGAAGTAACCGTGTTCGCAAAGCACCTTATTATCTGAATGAATATGTTATATAATTAATAACTTAAAAAGGAGAGATGTGTGTGTGTGTGTGCCATAATAACCGTAACTGTATACAGTAACTCAGTGGTCTTCAAACTGTGTTCCACGAGGCAAACTCAGGGGCTCCACAAGTCACAATAAAAAATCGAGAAGAAATAAATATATATGCAAAATGGATTTTTGGTGAAGTTAAACATAAAAAATAATCACTTTTTCTTAATAATAATTGTCTATTTGCATTTAAAGACATTTTTCTACCATTAAAGCGTTTTTCAATTAAATGATATTTCTCACAAAAAATACAGTTATTGATTTTCTTTCCTGAGGTTTTTTCGGAATTCACCAGGTTTGATGCAGTCATTAATTCAATCGGTTTAATCCTTTCAGGTGGGGGATCTCTCTTTTGAATAGGAGTGCCCAAACCGGATTTAGTCAGCGGCACCATCTCTTCCCCTTGGACTTCCAGGCGAAGGGAAGTCATTAAATGTTCTAGAGTACGCGATACTTTGACGTCTGTTTCAGTATTCCATTTTATTTCCCAGGCCACCAGGATTTCCTCGGGTAGACAGGACTCTATTAATGGTGTTAAGAAGTCTCCATATTTTTCTTGTGTTCGTCCAAGGCTCTCCAACGACCGTAATTTACCTTCAAGTTCATCATACAAGGCGGGCAAATCAGTTTTCGTTCTTCCAGAAACAACTTTCGTCATAACTTAACTTGAAAGTTCACGTACGTAAATTTATACTTACAAGTTTTCACGGCCGTATCTTTTTTTTTTAATTAATCAATGGCCTTGGTATAATTTTCCGCCGTTGCAGGGAAACTTAGCACTGATCGCTGTGCTTTCGATTTCGGTTCCATGGATTGCAATAAATATTACATCTTGTCTTCCGCAATGCTTTTATCATTGTGAATTTTCTGAAACTGACCCCCCAGAAGGTCGAAAAATCTTTAGCTTTGCCGCCTGAACTTCTTCATTTCGATTTTCGGTAATTTAAAGCTTCTCTTTTCAGTTTCGGTAGGAATAACAGTTTCTCGTATTTTCAAATGTACTCGATAAAACATTTCGATGTAGCGGTCATGGTTGTTTTCTGTATCTTCCATATCATCCAAATATTCTTGCATGGCCTCTTCTAATTCCAAGAGTTGTTCAGAAACTAGATTCTGACAAGTGCCGAGTATCTGAAATTTATTCATTATTTGAGTTTTCAGAATCCAAAGTTGATTCGCATTGATGTTTTCTGTCATCAGTTCGGTTTCAATCTTTTTCAGAAAATGTTGTTCTCACCCCCACCCCCTTTTTTTTTCTCTTTCAACGCACTCACTTCCATCTTATAGTTCAAAGATTTCAAAGTTCAATAGTTCAAAATTCAATAATTCAAGTTCGGTTTCAGTTTCACTTCCCAAACACAACCCGTCCCGCCGAGGGTACCACAACTTATGTAAGGAACAAATTCAGTTCTAAAATTCTGCGAGCTGCATCTACCCGATGCTGTGCGTTGGTGGAAGTAATTCAGTCTTGAGCCAATCAATTAAAGTAACTAAGTTTATTCAGAACTCCCGAGCGAGAGCAAACACTTGCGATTGCTTTACCCTTTTTATATACAGAGCATAATGACATCACACAACCTCTTCACAATTGCAAAAATGCGATGTCATGTGGCCACTTAATCATACAAATCATTTTTGTTCACAACATACTCCCCTCTTTGAGACTTGGTGGTGGCCGCGGTAGCCGAGTGGTATAGGTATCGGACCGTGGCTTGCCTTGTCACGAGTTCGAGCCCCGTACCACTAAAGACCCGCCGTGTAGGGCAGCGATGCACGATAAATCTGTCGAGAGCTGAAACGTCCTCCCGTTGGTGTGGTGTGGTAGTTAGGATAGGGGGTGCCAGCTCAGGTGTTGTCCACGTCACTTGACCATGGTTCAAAATTACGTGGTCCGTCGCCAAAAGCCCTCGTGTAGCTAAAACAGTGCGACGTTAATAATAAATAAATCAATCAATCAATTGAGATTTGGTGAGAGTCTCAAACCTAAAACTATAATAGTTATAATTCAAAAGATCAAGTTTCTTTTATTCTTTAACCAATCTTCTAGAAGAAATATATTTCTTTATAATTACTTCATTAGTATTCAAGAAATTTTCAGGTTTAGTTCATTTAACTAAAATTGATTCCTTTTTCAACTACTTATCGCTATTTGCAATCGCTTGTACTTCTAAAGTAAAGATGCGTTGCACCGGGTGTATTAGTGTTCCATGTTGAGTTTTAAGCTGAACTGTTCAAATTTCTTTATCTCTACCAGGGATTAATTCTAACCATGCAGCGGTGGGTGGTATAAATTTCCATACTATTTTGTTGAGTTGATGTTTTTCTCGATATTTTATGTCAATCCAATTCCGCAATGTCTTTGAAAGCACCCCGGAAATTACTACCGTTATCACAGTAAATTATCCTGGGCCTCCCGCGCCTGGTAATGAAATGCCTAAGGGTTAGCAAAAAGCCATCAGAAGAAAGAGCGTTTACTAATTCAAGATAGCACGCGCGATAGAGTATGCAAGTAAACAATGTAATCCGTACCTTTTCGCTAGTGTTCAAAAACAGAGGGCCCCCCCCCCCAGCTAAGTCAGTTCCTACTACTTCAAATAACGCGCAATCAGTCACAGGGTCAGGTGGTAAAGGTGATGGTCCACTTGACAATGATTTCACTTTAAAACGAGCACAAATAACGCATTGATTTAAAATACTCTTTATAATTTTCTACCTCTGATAATCCAGAACCTTTCTCTCATTAATGATTGCATTATTTGGATTCCAGCATGACACTTCTTTTTTGTGTATACATCTAATCAAAAGCTTTGTAAATTCACATTTATCAGGTATCAATATAGGATACAAAAAAGAACTTTCATCATTTCATTCAGTTATTTTAGAGTATACTCTTTAAATATTATCATTATCAATAAGAGTAACAAATTTTGAAGATTCAACCTCAGGTAAATAATATGTCTGAGTTAAATGAATCAACTGTTTCTCAGAATTTTCAATTACAGCTACAAAAAGTTCATATTTCTTACATTTTTTATAGTCTTTGCGACAATTATTAACAAATCTTAAAACCCACGCAAATACTCTTATCATTTTATCACAATCTGACACATTACATATAAGCAAGGGGGAGGGGGTTGCATGGTTTGCTAGATAAACATTCGCGCATATTTAGTTTTATTACTCTCTACGGTAACATCCTGATGCTCACAGCAGATTTCACCATCTGGCCAATATTCCGAATTTTGTTTCAACCAGGAAGGCCCCTCCCACCATCTAGAATTAAGCATTTGTCGTGGAGAACAATCACGAGATAGTAAATCCGCGATATTTATGTTTTCTGGATCATATTTTCATGATTGAATTTGAGTCAGTTGTCTAAAATCTTTTTCCCTATTAGCTACAAAAAATGACCACACACAATTTCCATATTTCTTAATCCACCAGCACCGAAGTGCTGTTGTGGAATCGAACCAAAGAGTAACTTTCAAATCCGTTATATTAAGCGCTTTCAAATAGAATTCGCATGTCGAGCACCTATACAACAAAACATTAATTCTAAGCGCGGTATACTCAAAGGTTTGAGAAGAGAGAACAGCGACTCTAAACTTCGTTCTAACGAGAATTACGCTAACTCTAGAATCTAATTGATCGAGCAAAGACGCATCCCGCATATGACCCCTTGCTTGCCTCAACAAATACATGCAATTCAGTAAAAATATCAATTTTTCTACAACGTGACACAGTTACATCTTTCAAAATTTGAATTTCATTAAACCATTTCATAAATTTGCTTACCATATTCTGAGGTAGTTCGCGATCCCATGCAATTTTCTAAAAGATGCATAATAGATGCCTTCAATAAGTAAGGGCTGGAAGACACCCTAAACACAACTCGGCAATGTCTATATACTTATTGTTTTTCAATGCATGGGAAAAAAATCTTAGATAATATCTATCTTTCGTTGCAACAAATAGCATCAAAAAATTTTCAATATCGTTTACAGTTCCGATTGGATAAATTCTAAAACGATCGAAAATGTCAGGTATTTGTTCAATTAGGTTTATGCCTTTATATCAGTGTTTCTCAAACTGTGGGACGTGCCCCCCTGGGAGTGCGGTAACCCTGCGAGGGAAGAGCGAGCATATTGAAAATAAAAGGATTAAATAATAATTTTTTGGAATGAAGTAAAACAAAATGCTTTCTGACATAACAAAAAATACACATTTACACTGATATAATTTATTTTTATCATCTGGTGATCATCAAAAATAAAAGATTCCACTTCAAACGATCATTTTAGCCATCTTTGATCCTATAACCAAATTTAAAAAATATTTTGTTTGCTTTGCTGTAATCCCACGATGAGAGATTTTTTTATTACGTCTCTTTTAATCTAAAATATTACTTTAGCTGACCTTCGAACTTACTGGTATGGTTATCTCCGTCGTTTTTTTTAGGGAAGTTGTAAATAATATATTTCTGTTTCGCCTTTTTTCATGTGAAAGAGTTTTATGATATATGGATAAGTATATTGAGCACTTTGAAGAATTATTTGGCCAAGACTTATTTTTGAGTAATTTGAAACATATAATGCATAATGAAAAACGTTTTACAAAATTATTGCACTTTCCCCATGAACAATTTTGTGGTTTTGATTGCAGTTTTGTGCGACTTATTATGGTTTCTAAATGTAAATGAGCAGAATATTAAAAAAAATGAGCATCTGTGATTCCTATTGAAAGAAGTTGAAGCTTATCAAGCTATTGAAGAACCTACTGAAATAATGCATATTAATCAAGATATATATATATATATATATATATATATATATAGCGAAAGTAAATATCAGAAAAGCGTTAGACATGAAACGTTTAAGTTGATTTGAAATTTTCAAATGCTGCCTAAAGAACTCTATAAAAAAAACTATGAAGCCATAAATTTAGCACTTCGCCTTGTCAAAAAGACGCAAGGAAGAAAAATTTCAAAATGCTATTTGTAGATCCTTAAACTACAGAAAACTACAAAAAAAGTGAACAAAATATGACAGTTTTGCTGTGGAAAATAACGTTACTGTGTTAGCGAAAAGTGTCTGTGATTTACGTCCTTTATTAAAGACACGCACATTTGGAACATTTTCCTTAGTTTTATTGGATTTTTTCTCAAATTTTCAAAGAAAAATTGAAAAGTTCTTGAAAGTAGGTAAGTATATTTTCTCTTAATTAAATTATTCACTGGAATTAGGATTTTTATCGTGTATAGTAAAAATAATTATAAAATAAATTATAGTTTTAAAACAATCTAAAAAACACGCTTTTATAGTGAATCGAACTAAAAAGTTAAAAAAATATATATAAATATATATTACTTAAAAGTAACACATACAAAAAATTTAATACTTATCTTGTTAATTTGTACGGTTTATAATTCTGATCGTATTGTAGCTTTAGCGCCTCAAAGTGCATTATTATTGCATTCAATACATTATTATTTTTAGGGGGGCGCGATAAAAATTATAATTGCAAATTGGGTCGCCAGTAGTGAAAGTTTGAGAACCACTGCTTTATATAAATAGTCGTTCAAAGAAGGTTTCTCTTTTTTACGGGCGGAAGCGTCGAATACGGGTCGTATTTTTGTAGTCTCACTATCTAATTTAATCATAGGCCAATGTGGTAAATAATGACATTCGTTGTTCAATTCTACTTTTGGCCCACGTTCAATGATATTTAAATCTTCCCGCTCCCTAAACACACTTTTATAATCATCAAAAAATTTGCCTTTTCCTTATTTATTCATCACCCGTAGATGCCTTTTCCACGTTAATTGTGTGTAACTGGGCAAATACTCAGAGTTACATTTCCATATATATATATGCGAGTTTAACTTCATATCTCCCATTGGGAAGAATTTTCATTTCATTCTTAAAATCGGTTAAATCAAAGTTTTCTCTCGTATTCTCATTAAGTAAGGGATCAGTTATTCCTAAAACATCAAGTTTCCATAATTTTTTAGCTCTAACATATCGAACATGCAATGACGATGTCGTTAACATTGCGTTTTTAACATTCGAGCTTAATTTTCCAATTACCATCCATCCTAGTTTAGTTTCAATAGCTGTTAAGCCATAATCTAATTCATTTAAATTACCTGTCAATAATTTTCCTACATTATCAGCCCCAATCAAAAGCCCAATTCCCGTTTCTTTACAATTTAAATCCGATAACATAATTTCATTATTCTTTAACTCATTTATAATACACCTATTCTCAATCTTAGAAATAAATTCACAAATTTTCTTTTCTGATAGCGCTCCAAAATTACATACATGTTATGTTGTCACTGGAAGGAATTCGTAAACGGGTATTTGCCAGAATAATCTGTTTATTTTAAAAATAAGAATAAATAAAATGAAAAATAGCAATTAATGAACTAAGCGAAACATTTAAACGCGCGTCCTTGCCTAATTGGCTTTCATTATGTTTTTAAGAGTTATTACTGCTATGCCGTTGTGCTTCTGCCTCTCTTGCTTTCTCTGTCACTTTTCCGTGTTCTAATATCTTATCTCGCTTCTTCTTCCTTCGGTGTCATTGCCCTCTCGTTTCCTTTCGGAGCCATCTGGAAGGGGGGTGCTGGGGGCTTGCAGTAGCACGTAGCACCGTCCACTTCACATGCATAAGAGCGCTTCAAATTATTGACCTCAATAGAAAACACATGGATATGTTTGTGGATATGTTTCGGTTTCATTTCGTCCCCCTCCCCACCGAACAAAGAAAAAATTATAGTTTCTTTTCTAAGATGAGTGGCCTCCAAAATACTAATAACGCTTTCACTGATATAGCTTTTTTCACAAGCGGAAGCAATCAGAACTCGAACTTTCCTTTCCTGACCTTTGACGCGAGTGAAAACGCAGAGAGTTTGAAAGTAAATACTTTCGTTTCTGTTGCAGTTACTTGATAGAGAATTCTCAGTTTTTATGGAACAAATTTTTTATCCTAAATTTTATCTAATTTTGGACGCATAATTTCAAAATGAGAATAATTACATTTAGAACAATTAATATTATTTTTAACATCACAATATTTACTTAAATTACCAGATCTATTTAAGATGAGTTAAAGAAAGACACTAAATATCAATGCGTGTTCAGAATGTTGTTGCTTTTAGTTAAAACGATGTTCCACAAATCAAAAAGAGTAAAGGAACTTTTATGTTGCTTGTTACTAGGTAGAACATATGAGATACATTGTAACACAATGTAGTTCATGCATACACAGTTCTCCCCCAACAGTGAACAGTGTGAACGTTACAGGAATAATTTAGATGGGCGAACTGCATGGCCAGAATGAGTTATATATTGAGAAGGAGTTTCGCAAATCTCACTCGAAGCGTTGAAGACTGCTCAAAACTGCCCTGTTGTGAGTGGTGTAGAGCAGCTGAAACAGTTGATGGTGAAGTGCTTGGGGTTGAAGATTTATCTACTAAAGTTGGTTTAGAAGGATCAGGATCTGCAAAGAAGCAGGGTTTCAATCTATCAATAGAGATCCGTTCGAGAAACACCTTTGATACTGATGTCAAAATACTTTGTATATCTCTTGATCACAGCGTATGGTCCTTAGTAAGGTGGCTGTAATGAAGTTCGGACGGAATCAGTACGAACAAACACATGAGTGCATATTGCAAGATCACTGAAAATGAAAGGTTTCTGTTGGTGTGATGGTAGAACAGGACGGAAGTCGCCGAAAGTATTACGAAGCTGTTGCAGAAAACTGGATGGAATGCAAGTTTCGACTCATGGAGGAAATTGTCTGATAAACGTAAATTTTCTCTAGAGATTAACTCAGCTGATGTAGCTTTCAAATATTCATGAATTGTGGTACGCAGTACAAGGAGGACGATGGGTAGAGATTGATACAAAGTTGCATCCATGTGGCACATATTCGGGGCTTTTAGCGTATGATGCCATTTCTCCACCAAACCGTTAGCCTAAGGATGGTAGGCTGTTATGCGCTTGCGCTTAAAGCCTAATAATTTGGAGAGCTCATAGAACAGTTCTGATTCAAACTGAGTACCTTGATCAGTAACTATATAAGACCGTGAACCAAACTTAGAAATCCAGCCACGATAAACTGCATTTGCTATTGTTTCTGTCTGAATTTCCATGACTGGAAAAGCTTCAGGTCATCTGGGGAAACGATATACTACAGTGATACAATACCGATGTCCTGACATTGTAGGTAATTGTCCTATTATATCAAGATGAAGCTCGTCAAATCATTTGCTGACAACTTCATGTCCCAATTTGACTTTTAACATGCCTCGAGACTTAACATTTCTGGCACTCAATGCAGCCTGGAGACCATGACGTAACGTCATGTCTTAAATTTGGCGTGAAGAATTTCTTTGAAAATAACGTGACAGAGCTTCGAATACCAGGATGAGATACTTTGTGGTAGAGTCCAAAGATTTCTCTGCGAAAGGCAGCATGAATGTAAGGTCAAGGTTGACCAGTAGAAACTTCACAGGAGATCATGTACTCCGGTCCGATGACTGGTAATTTATCAAACTTCAAATTGTAATTGCTGAGAGAAGTGAGTTTGGTGAGTTTCTGATCATTGTCTTGAGCTGTTGCTATTGCTGCATAATCAAATTTTGGTAGTAAACATAGCTCATCGATTCTTGATAAAGTATCAGCCGCGATGTTATCTTTGCCTGATATATGTTGTTTTGTAGTTGTGTATTGGCTAATGAAGTCAAGATGTCGTAACTGACGAGGTGAAGCTTTATTCGACGGATTGAAAGCAAAAGTCAGTGGCTTATGGTCCGTAAATATTGTGAATTCATGACTCTCTAAATAATATTGAAAATGCTTAATGGCAGAATAAATAGCAAACAGTTCTCTTTCGTGCGTACTGTACCTCTTCTGTGTAGGAGTCAGTCACATAGAGAAAAATGCTAAGGTTTCCCAGTGGTTGCTCACATATTGTTGCAGAACTCCACCAATGGCGTTGTCAGAAGCATCGACCACGATTGCTAAATAACCGTCACTCAGTGGAGGCGCTTAAGTGGTTGATTCAGATAATTGCTCTTTAGAGTATTCAAAGGCTTTTATTGAATCTTCATCCCAGTCAATAGATTTATTTTTATTTTTCTTAATTCCAACAAGAAGTTCGTTTAATTTTGTTTGATGCTTCACTGCATTTGGGAGAAAACGCCGATAAAAGTTCAGCATCTCAAGAAATCTTCACAGTTGCTTAGTTGTACTTGGTCTGTTGAATGCGTTCTGTGGTTGGACGGATGCCACTTGCAGAAATATGGTGCCCTAAGAAATAAACATCAGGTTTAGCAAAAATACATTTTGAAATTTTCAGAATAAGTCCATTTTCCTGGAGGCGTCGAAAAATTTCTTTGAGGTGATTAATATGCTCATCCAAGCTGAAGGACGCTATGAGAATGTCATCTATGTACACAAAACAGTAAGGAAGATGTTCGACAGGTGTGCAGATAGCTGTTTTTTGGACACCGGATTATTCAATTGGTATATGATAATATGCTCTTATGAGATCTAAAGTTGAAAACATTTGGCCTCCAGCTAATTGACGGTTAAAGTCTTGAAGGTGTGTCATTGTATAGCGGGCAGGTCATGTAATGGCATTTAAGGCACGGTAGTCACCGCATGATCTCCAACTGTCATCTTTCTTCTTAACCATATGCAAGGGACTTGCCAAAGAACTATTCGATGGTCGACAGATACACTTTTTGAGCATGAATGTAAATTCTTGTTTTGCAATTTTTAACATCTCTGGATATAATCTACGCACTTTAGCTGATACTAGAGGACCTGTTGTAATAATTACATGAGTAATGCTGTGCTTAATCTCTATTTTTTTATTTGATTTTCAATAGTGATGTTTTTGAATTCCTCCAATAAATCTAGAACCTCTGGTATATATAAGGATGAATCCAAATTTTTCAAAGAAAGAGGCTGGTACTCGGTTGTTTTCCCCAGGACATGCAAGAAAGTTACTGAATCCAGGAGTCGTCTGCGTTCTAAATCAACGAGTAAACCAAAATGTTTTAAAAAATCCTCTCCTAGAATTGGCCTTTTGACATCGGCAATAGGGAACGAACATGTAAATTGGGGAACGACCATGTAAATTGGCGTCTCACTTCGAGGTCTAATTTTAAAACTTTTCAGCCATAAATTCTTATAATGGTTGAATTTGCAGCAAAAGGTTTGAAGTCAGGTGGTTTCCGTTTTTCTGCTTGTGTTAGCGAAATGACAGATAAATCAGCGCCTGCATCCACGAGATATTGACGATTACTCGTTTTATCAAAATGGATGAGGCGATAGCTTCAGCCTGAGTAACTTGCCCCATACAGCAACTGGGCAATTAGTTTTTCTGATTTACTTTTGATTCTTTAAAACTACATGAGCATATGTATTTTTGAGCATTAGATCCGAAACGATAAGGATACCAGCAAAATTTCTAGACATCGAGTGACTTCGTGAACGATTTCAATATTTAGGTTTGTTATATTTTGCCGTGTGGAGTTTATGGATTTGCTGAGCGAGTAATTTAATACTTGCTTCATTTGAACTTAAATGGGAATTATCCTGACAGGAACAAGAAATTGAGGGAGACTGATCTTGCTTATTAATCGACGAAATATCTGTCAGATTACATACCGATATTATTTTATCCGCCATTTCAGTTAAATTTGTTAGAGTGTCTTTACTGACAAAAAGAATAGTCTGAACTTGTTGCGGCAACCGTTTGCACCATAATGTTTTTAGATTTTCCTCGGAAATTTTGGAATCTGCAAAATTTTTCATTTGGCACAAAAGATCGGAAGAGCGGCAATCGCCAAGCACTAAATCGCCAAGGAGCTTTTTCAGTTTCGCTTCTTCTGAATCACTTAATCGGTTTCATAATGTAAATTTCAGAGCAATGTATTAATTCTTAGTTGGAGGATTGGATAAAATATCCTCAATAAATTCTAGAATATTTTCATCTAAAGCTGATAAACTTAATAATATTTTGTTTGGTCTTCCGAAATGGTCGCAACGTTAAGCTGCGCTTCCAGTTGAGAAAACCACAAATTTAGTTTATTTCGCCAAAACGAAGGCGGTTTAACTGCAACGCGAATAATTTGTGATGATATGACCTTGACTTTCACTAGTTTGATTCATGATCGTTAATGCGTAGAACGTTGTGAAATCCAAAGTAATAAAAATAACAAACGCGAGGCAGTCTGTTGTATTTAAGCAAGGCAATAGGCAATAAGATAAAAAAAATTGGGGTTACGCCGCTAAAACAAATATCAATATTTTAGACACTGCAAAATTCTTTAATACGTATGATTGTCAAAGCCACAAGATATATGCGCAATGATGACATACGTAAAGCATTAAAAAAATTACCAGTTTTAAAGCCCATATTCAGAAAATTGCAATTAACTTTTTTAATGATCTGCCAACAACCAACAACTATAATATGCAAAACTTAATTCCAAACATTCCTAATGATAATTCTAAAAGACCAAGAAGAATACTTCTTGATTCGTACAATCCTCCTTAACTTTAATTTTTCGTGCAATGTTTTTATTGCACCTCATTTTACTAAAATTTTACTTTCTTTAAATATTTTTGTCATTATTTCTCTCTTGCCTTCCCCACTGGACTTGCGCCTCCCCATTTCTTAAATCCCAGCCTCCAGGGCAGCCAATTGGAGAGGGGGGGAGTCACTGTTCACTTTACCCAGCAACCAATCAGAGAGCAGTCACTAAGCTCTCTTCCAAGTCAAAAACTTTTATAAATTCACCATCCAGACGAAGCACAGAAGCCACTAACCAGATGTATGCCCAAATAGAGGCATCATGTTACAATATTAATAATGTATAGTTCCTCCCCGATTGGTCTCAGTTTGTGTTCATGGAACGCAAACGGTTTGTTAAGACGAAATGCGGAATTGCGTATCTTTATAGAGAAGCACTCCCCGGATATTTTCTCATACAAGAAACCCACCTGAGACCCCCTCACACCTTTAATATTGCAAACTACACTTGCCACAGAAACGACAGAATCTCCGACGGACCGCGGATCGCCGGTGGAACTCTGATTCTAGTTAAAAATTCTCTCAAGCACTACTGTCTCCCCACCCCTCCCCTCCGAGCACTGGAAGCCACTAACATAATACTACCCCCAAGCATGATACCATATCTATTACATGTGTTTATATTCCCCCCTCTTCCGATGAAAATTTATTTACAATAGATGTTGAATATTTTATTCAAACCGCTAGTAATTGTATTCTCTTCGGAGATTTTAACGCCTCTCATAACGCATAGAATTGTAAGAATAATACTAACAGAGGAAGACACCTCTTTAACTTCGCTAATATGCTCAACTTAAATATCACCTTTCCCTCTACTCCTACTAGATTTGGTCACAATTCCGCTAACACAATAGACATCGCCCTTATTAAAAACTTCTATTACCCCTTTACTATTAACTCCATCGACGATATTTCTTCTGACCACAATCCAGTATTCTTAAATTTCAACTTCAAACTAGCGGTGGAACCCCCAAATTCCAGAGTGGTTTCCACCGACTGGAATGTTTTCAAAACTAATCTAAATAAGAATCTTTCTCTCTTTTATTTCCATCCTAATAGTATTAATAGCACTAACGACTTGGAGCAAAAAATCACAGAATTCACCGAAGCGGTCATCGATACTCATAGCCACGCCTCCAGACCAATAGAAACAGACCGTAGAAACTTCACTCCGCATCATATTAACCAGCTGCTTAATGAGACCCTTTTCAACGAACACTCTGTATCTGCAGGGTGTCCTCAAGGTTCCTTGCTCGGTCCCTTGCTCTTTAATCTTTATATTAATGATATCCCCGACTACTCACTAACAAAAATGAACCTTTACGCCGATAATACTGCCATTCATGCTACGTATAAAAAACTATCAACAATTTCTTATGCAATAAACAAACACCTACTCCACCTGCAAAACTTCTATGACAAATGGAAAATAAGTATTAACGTAGAAAAATCCACAGCCATCATTTTCACGAAAAAGCTTTCACTCCCACCACCAATCATCATGTGCAATAAACAGATCCCCTGGTCTCAGGAAGCCAAATACCTTGGAATAATTTTCGATACGCACCTAACTTGGAAACAACATATTTTATACGTTCACGATAAGTTTCGGAAAATTATGTTTAAACTTTACCCCCTTATAGGCCTTAACTCATATTTAAGTATAGAAAACAAAGTGCTTCTCTATACAGCCGTTATGCGTCCCATTTTAGCTTACGCAAGTCCAGTATGGGGTTTTATGCCGCTAAAACTAATATCAATATCCTAGATACCCTGCAGAATTCTCTTATACGTAGGATCGTCAAAGCCACAAGATACATGCGTAATGACGACATACGTAATGCTCTTAAAATTAATAGTTTCAAATCTCATATCCAGAAAATAGCAATTAACTTTTTTAACGATTTACAAGCAACCAATAATTTCAATATGCAAAATTTATCTCAATACACCCCTAATGATAATACAAAAAGACCAAGAAGAATTCTTCTTGATTCCTACAACCCCCCGTAATTATTTTTATTCGTGCAATAATTTTTATTGCACACCTTAATAGCTAAAATTTTTCTTTCTTTTATTTTTAACAATATTTTTCTCATGTTCTCCCAAAGCCCTCGTGTAGCTGAACAGTGCGACGTTAATATTCAATCATTCAATCAATCACTCTTGTTCTCCCCACTGGACTTGCGCCTCCCCATTTTCTAAAACCCAGCCCACAGGGCAGCCAATTGGAGTCAATGTTCACTGTACCCAGCATCCAATCAAAGAGCAACCTCTAAGCTCTCAACCAAGTCAAAAAAACTCAAAAAACTTTCCACCCACATGAAACACCATAGCCACTCCTCCCGAATTCCATCGTTCGACCAATCGCCATCATGCCACTCAGCAGAAGGGAAAACACCACTTTTGCCACGCCCAGCATCATAGACTTTCACGATATGGGATTGAGGACTGTTTTTACAGTCCAGACGCCCAAAGGAAAACGCCTATTCAACGCCTATTCAGCACAGAAGCCACGCCTCCCGGATTCCATCGACCATCCAATCGCCGCCATGCCACCTAGCAGAATGCAAAACTCCACTCTCGTCAAGCCCCTCATCGAAGACTTGTCCAGATATGGGATTGAGGACTGTTCTTACAGTCCAGAAGCCCCAAAAAGCAACGCATAAGATAAAATTGCAAGCGGAATCGCTTTTACTCAGTGTGGATGAAGGCAAGCGTATCGGAAACTAATCAGAAGTATCCCGTACCACGCTTGTATTTAAGCAAAATATGAAAAAGAATAAGTATGAAATATGATTGATCACTCACACCAGATGTAAAATTCAACACAAAATGATTTTATTAGTTTATTTTTGAAACATCGCGAACGTCCATTAGATCACCACTTAGGTGAAGGTAAGATGGTTGGAGAAAAATATTATTTATAATGACTTTTTTTTTCTCCAAACAACCCATCCTACCTTATCAATGCGTGCTCAGAATGTTGTTGCTTTTAGTTAAAACGATGTTGCACAAATCAAAAAGAGTAAATGAACTTTAATGTTACTTGTTATTAGATAAAACACATGAGATACATTGTAACACAAGGTTCTACAGAAAAGGTAAACAATATGGAATGATAATTAGTGTTGCCAAACGACAACAAAGAAATTTAAAATTAAATTAGTTCTCTTTAGTTCATGCATACACAGTTCTCTCACAACAGTGAACAGGGTGAATATTACAGGAATCGTTTAGATGGGCGAACAGAACGACCAGAACCTTAATTTCGAATTATTTTGCATTTTTATGACTTTATACATATACATACATATATATATATATATATATATATATATATATATATATATATATATGTATATATATATATATATATATATATATGTATATATATACATATATATGTATAAAGTATATAAGTGTTCCACGAAAACACTTCTAGTGGTTCCACGAAAGCACCTTCAAGTTTTAGGGGTTCCGTAAGATGAAAAAGTTTGAAGATCACTGCTGTAACTGTATATCATTTCTTGTATTGTTGCTGTGTCGAGATGACTGTAGTCACCATGTTAATAAAAAATGATATTAAAAACAAGAACTTATTATATAGTTAAAGTATACATGTTCTAAAGGACATATTAAAACACTAAAACCAAACATTACGAGGTCCATCGCCAGCAGCTCTTATGTAACTTTAGCATGCGGCATTAATCAAAAATCAAATCCAATAGAATTGCGAATGGTTTTGACTTGGAATTGCTTTAGTCGTTTACCCAAAGGAAGAACTCTCTCTTCAGGTTTTATTGTTTTATAATAATTGTCCAAAACAACCCAAAAACTGATTTTTTCTTGAACGTTTCTTGTTTAATGTTGAAAGTACTATTTCTGGTTTTACGAAGGGATTGTAACCCTACATATTATGACAAATGTTATTCGATATACACACTTGCCATTTTTTTCCAAGATTGCATTCATGACTTGTGTGAACCATTGTATTTTATGATATGTTAATCAAAAGAAATTTTCTCTTAGAAAATTTTGCAGCTTTCACATGTGGAAAATAATATATTTTAACAGGCAGTCAACTACATTTTTATTCCTGACATCTAGATCCATCCGCTTGCGAAATTTTATTGTATTCAAATGTAGCTTAAAGAACGTACTTGCCTGCGTCGCAGAAATGCAACTTAATAGAAAAAGAGATATTCTGCAAAAGCTTTTTATATTACAACTTTTTAAAAATATTTCTTTAAAAATTACGAAGTAGAACAAATTTATTTAAATAAATTGAAATATCATTTGTGATTGTCCAAACATAGCTTATGAATTACGAAATATTTGTAGAAGAAAAGGAATAAATAAAGAAAAAGTTCAAATTATGTAATCAAAGATTCGATTAACTTCTTTTTAGATATGTTATGAAAGGCTGCACAAGGGGGGCTCAGTTCCAGACCCCCATAGCCCTTGACTTTTTTTCGATTGATTATAATTCTATGTGTATATTACTTAAAATTTAATTATTTCTTATTAATAATTTATTTTGTTAATTAACGTTAATTATTCATTCAATAATTAATTTTTTTCTGCTTTTTTCCCCCGAAAATCGATAAAATCAAAAGAATAAGTTGGGCAGCGTATTGGAGCAAGATATGAGAATAGTGGACTTCCGACCTCGTACACCCCTCTTGAAAAATTCATGTGTGTGCTAATAAAAGGCTGAGATGTGTAAATAATCACTTTTTTCTTCTATTTAACAATATGTAAATAAATGTGAATTATATGTGAAATTATATGTACTGTACCAGAGCGGTCGCCAAACATTTTGACCTCACGGACCAGTAAATTCATGAATTTAATCCCGCAGACACTAATAAGATTTTTTTAAGTGTTAAATAATTGTTATGAATCGAATTAACGTTTCTATGCATCTTAAAACATAACTTAACGTGATGAGTAAATATGTTCCCCATTTTTCTGGGGACCAGTGAAATTTTCTCGCGGACCACTAGCGGTCCGTGGACCACCACCACTTTCGATCTACCAGACACCGACTGTCATTGTTGTTTCTATTAAAATTTACATCATTTTCTCTTATATAAATATAATATTATGTGGATTTTAGCAAAAATCTTTATTAAAGCTTTTATTTCGTTTGAATCACATCTATCTCTCTGTGTTTATTCAATCTTGAATGTTATATTTTAAACAAAATAAAATTTTGCTTAGTATTGTTAATTATAATACATGAATCGTAAGTAAATTCATATTTATAAAAGTTCAAGAGAACATTAAATATGCATGCACAGCAGAGAATGAATGAAATAGGGGCCCTAACTTGTATAATTACAGTGCCACTAACTGTGTTTTCATATCTGAAGAAGAGACCGGAAATAGTTTTGATACGGGGCCGAATCATAACTACCTACGCCACTGATGTATAGGTTAATGGAGGCCTAGCCTACCCAGTGGTTTGACTGGTTATTTTGATAACGCGTAGCAAACCATAATTTTGGTTTATGTTTGCAAAACGGTTGAGGGTTTACACAGCCGCTCACTTTATAATCTTTCGGGACATCAGGTTTACTTTCTTCGAAATTGATTTGCATATCACCTGTGTGAAATTTTTTTTAATAGTTATTGTAAAAACTAAAAATTCAAAACACTACTAAAAATGATAATGATCGTCAATCAAACGTGACAATATGCAATTGTAGGGTTTTATTTAAGTTCATTTATACGGTCTTTTTCTCTGATTTTACTTTTTAAATATATTTAAGATGACCAACCATCCTTCTTTAGACAGGACAGTCCTCTTTTAGGGAGAACGGTCCTTCTTTTACAAGTTCTGTCCTTCCTTGAAAAGTTTCCACCTATTTGTCCTCTTTTTCAATATTTTAAAACTGATCTGTTACTCTCTATTAAGAGATTTTTCAGTTGATAATGATTTTTAGACAAGTGAGAAATCAAGATTTAATGTTGATATTTTAGCTGCAGTAGTTAAGTGTATAAGATATTTTTCGTACTCAGTGTAAAAGATATTTTTTACTCCAAAATTTTCGATGCATTACAAAAAGGTTTACTGACAAAAATTATTCAATGGGAAAATACTCATTTACGTAAATAATTAAAAGTAATGCAAGAGTAATTAGCGTTTTTGTGTGAAGTTGACTTCTTATGGCATGGTAGGGAAAATTTTTCGTTACGCGTTACCAGTTACGGTTACACGATGAACGTAAGGTAGAAATGATAGAAGTTCCGAATTTTTCCCACGTTTTAAAAAACACAATTTAATTCATATCATCTATCTCAGACAAAAAGTAATTACAAAATCGGAAAGATCATTTTTTTCGCCCCGATAAGGTATTTTTTTTTTATAAAATAATGATATTCTCTATTTTTTACGATTTTTTTTTAGTGATTCAAAATTGATACGATTTATAAAAATAGTTTCTAAATCATACCCTTTCAGTTTCCTTTCGCTTTAATGAATTGATATTTTATCCTAAATAAGTTCATGCTTTTCTCTTTTAGAATCAGTCATTAAAAAAAAATATGCCGAAATCTTTTTTTTACGACTTTTCAAAAATATTCAAAATTTTAATTAAATATTTGATAACTTCATTATTTATGAAAATAATCTAACGAAACTTTTTTTTCCGTATGTAGAATAGTATTATCCGTAATCTGTTCAAAGATTGAAAAAATGGATTAAAAATTACGGCTTTTAAAATTTCTTTTGTGTTTTTGTCTATTAGCCATTTTAAGAGCATTATTTACTAAAGTATTATTCTTACATTTTTTGTTTATAAATTACCATTGTTTATAATCGATGTGTGAAATATCAAACCATTAACTTTAAAATTATGCCTTCAAAAAAATAAAAACTTTAATACAAAGCGCAATTTTACGAAAAGCCAAGAGTTGGCGACGAGACCCAGTTGCGCGCCAAATTGGCAACCTTCATTAAATAAGGGAGTCAGTGAATGTTAACGTCACACTGTTCACCTACACAAGGGCTTTTGGCAACGGACCTCGTCATTTTGAACTATGGTCAAGTGACGAGGATGACACCATAACTGACACCTCCCTCTCCTCATTCAACAACTTTAACAAGCCTTTCCTCTTTTAGCTTTGCGATACATACTTTGTTTTGTTTTTACGTTACCTAGAGGTCAAATTATAATCAATTTTATAAATTAAAAAAATCGGAAGTGAACCTTTAATCTACCGGAAGTACGCATTTAAATGGTTCAAAATCTGTCAAAAATTAGTTTAAGAGTTTGTTGTGGATATACAGTTTTAAAACTCCTTTAAAGAAATAATACAAACAATTTATTGTTTTAAAATTTAGTGGCAACACAACATTTCTTCCAATAGTTTGGCAATAAAAGATTGTGTTTATAAAATTTTCAATCGAATGGAATTTCTAAATCCATTTCAAGAAGTGAGTTTTTAAATCATATATATGCTTCGGTATATTCGGTATTCCTATTATAGCCCACCCCTTGGCGAAGATTTTTTTTCAAGTCGCGTTCAGGCAAAAGGGGGAAAAAATGGCGTCTTGTCTGAAGGAGCAGGAATGGAAAAAATTAAAACTTTAAGATTTCATATTTAGCTTCTGAAAATAGATACTTTTTAAAACTTACAGAACAATAATTCCATGTAAAATTTAGCTTTTCAAAAATAGGAAATGGAGAACATTCCGAAAAAAGAATAATCGGAAGCCTCGAAAGAGAAATTTCTCAAACGTTACGGAAACAAATTCAGTAAAATCTCCTTCTTCTAAATATTGGAAATGATGGACATTCTCAATAAGTAAAAATTTATAGCCAACGGTCAAAAATGAAAAATTTTTTTTTAACTTTTTAAAAATCGGCAATTAAGAACATTCCGGGAAATGAATCGAAGCTGGTTGTAGAAAAACTGAAATTTTTAAGGCGTTATTAAGAACAAATTAATGATAAAATTCAAATTCCTAACGAAGAAAATTAGGAACATTCTAAAAAGAACGAATTGATGTTCCAAGAAGAAAAATTGAAACATTATGAACAAATTCCTGTATGATTTAGTTTCTTAAAAAGATATAAAGCACACATTCTAAAATTACTCAAACGGCTTTTGCCACTTTACATCATTCGGATCCTTTCCTGCTAGCGTAGTGGCCGCGGTAGCCGAGTGGTATAGGCATCGGATCGTGGCTGGCTTTGTCACGAGTTCGAGCCCAGTACCACTAAAGACCCGCCGTGTAGGGCAGCGATGCACGCTAAATCTGTCGAGAGCTCAGGTGTCGTCCACGTCACTTGACCATGGTTCAAAATTACGTGGTCCGTCGCCAAAAGCCCTCGTGTAGCGGAACAGTGCGACGTTAATCTTCACTCACTCACTCCTGCTAGCGTACGTTATCTCCATCATTTGAAAAGCACCATCTAATAATTAGCACCTTTTTTTACAAAATATTTAAAAAGAAAATAAACTTTGCATTCATCTCATAATAGTGACCGGTAATCCCAAAGTGTCGAATAAATGGTAACGGTTTTTACCACTCATACATAGTTAGTAGGGTTGCTGAAGCTAACGAAATTAACGGAAATTACTAATTGCCGATATCTAACGGTCATAAATAATGGTCTCTTATTTTAAAGAATTAAAAGAAGGGTTGCTAGCTTGACGAACGTATCGCCCAACTTGGCGACAAAAGAAGTACAAAGTCGGGGGTGGGCTATATTAGGATCCAACCAAAGTTGGATGACATTATCGAGTTCCTTCATCGATCATTATTACCATACACATCTAGAGGTTATGCTTTACGTAATAAAAATTATGACAAAATGCCTATGACTTTAATGTCAATTTTGCATCAGACAAATCTCTACAATTGATTGCATTTTTAAAAGACAATTTCTCGCCTTATCTCTAGAAAACAACAGAATAATATCAACGACAAAACCAAATACTACGATTGATACAGTCTTTCCGAGATACTGAAACGATATTGAGTGCAAAACCTACATTTCTTACTTTAGTTACTACAAGCCTTTGATAACAAAAGTATATACTGAAACACCCATAAGCATAATGGAAATAGACTAATAATGATGACTCTTTTCTCTAAATACATACAATAAGAAAAATTTTTAGTATTATGTACTGAAAATGAAAATTTTGTTTATACTTATACCTTTTCCATCCTACTTATTTTTAATACAGTTTGAAATAATAATGATAATAATAAATTTGTTAATTATATATATATAAGATTACTTTAAAATAAAAAACTTATTTATACAATTCAATACATAAAAACCAAAGAAGCTAACTTCTACCGCGTGTTCACACTGATACACGCAGAATTTTTTTTTATTTGAATCAATAAAATCTTTTAAGTTAAGTTAAATGTTAAGTTGTAACTTTCTCTTGAATTTTTCGCAAAAAACTGGTCACTTTAATTATATGTAAAAATAAAGTTTCTTCACGTTTTTCACGTCACAGGGATGTGGATCTATAAAAGATCCTCCATCCCCTATCTGAAATTGTATTTTTGCGCTAACAAGTGAGAGTCCCGGATAGGAAAACCAAGTTCAATGAGTTTGTAGAGACGAAAATCTTATTGGATGTTAGGGTAAGGCAGGTGGATGTCGTTAGAGTCTGAGAGGTGTTCTTGATGGCTTCAGCGGGAGAGATCTTGAGGATTTTGGCGGGAAGTACTGGTTGTTGGAGTAGAGGCAACAGCATTGGTTGGTTGCAATAAGTGAGAAAGCACTCTATTGGCTGCTCTGAAGTCGGGGTACTTAGGATGAAGGTGAAAAAGAAAAAGCTTGCCTGGGGGGATTCCATACCAGACAAGCAATTTCTTTTATTTCAATATCCCCAACTTCAGTGCAGCCATTAGAGAGCTTTATCACATATAGCTACCAACCAATTCCACTGCTTTTACTACAGCTCTCAGTTGACTGTCAAATTTCTCAGGACTTTTTCCGCCGAAATCAGACTACTGCCGCAGACTGTGACGTCATTCGCCTGCATTACCTTACCAGCCAATCAGATCACTTAAACTAACTCAGTGAACTTTGTTTTTTCCCACTCAGGTCTTCCACTTGTCAGTGCCCAAATACTTTATCAGATAGGGGATGGAGGATCTATATTGCTGATCCATATACCTGTGACGTGAAGAAACATGGGGGGATTCTATTAGGCACCACGCCATCGTCAGTACTTCAAACACATTAGAAAACACATCGGTTATCCTTCAAGCAGGAAACAACACTCAAATCACGGTAGCCTGTATTTATAGACCTCCACACGGCTCCATTTATACTACGGAACTGGACGCAATTCTCAACCATAGCAACAAAGCCTTTCTTTTCGGAGATTTTAGTGCTAAACACTCGAGCTGGAACGCAGGCAGGGCTAATACAAATGGTAATACATTATGCAATTGAGCCGTGGGTCCGTATTAGATATTATTGCCCCTGACACTACCACTCATTTCAGCACTTGGCACACAAACAACATTCTTGACATCGGCTTTGCAGCTAACTTGGCTCACACTGATGTTTTGACTATAAATGCCCTTAGCAGTGATGACAATAAAGTTATTTTTGATTTTGTAACAAATAACACACATCTTACCACCAATACTTAGAACTTTAAAATCAACTAACTGGACCAAATTTCAAGAGATAATTTACCACAAAATTCCTGGAAATCCCCAAATAGAAAATTTAGATTCGGCCTTTCAAAATTTTACCGGCACAATTGCGAATGCTATTTCTGCTTCCACTTCCCCTAGAATAATTAACACCCCACACCTCCGCCTTCATGCTAACATCCGAGAGCTTATCGGAGCTAGAAATAGATTCAGGAAACTCTGGAATAACTCCAGGTACCCGCCATACAAACGCAAAGTTTATGCTCTCATCAGACAGATCATGAAAGAAATCGAATAACATAAAAACATGACCTGGAAAGATCTTTTAACTTTAAATCCTCAGGATAATTCTATTTATCACCTACGTAGAAAAATCGCTAAAAGAGAGACGACCATTCCCCCTCTCCATGATCCGAGAGGGATAGCCCATTCTGATTTCGAAAAAGCGGAGGCTTTTAAAGATACACTTGAAATCACTTTCCAGGAAAATGTTGAACCCTACTGTGACGACAAGATAGAAGTCGAAAATGTTATAAATAACTATTTCAACAACTTCACAACAATTACAGCTCCCCTCACTTCCCCTACTGAAGTCCGAGTCTGGCCCCGACCAAATACCTAATTTTGCACTTAAATATTTAACTTTAAATGCAATTATACACTTAACCAAAATATACAATCAATGCCTCATTAAAAATCACTTTCCGACACTGTGGAAGCAAGCAAACGTGGTTATCCTGCCAAAGCCTAATCAGGATCATAAATTTAGTCAAAATTATAGGCTAATTTCCTTATTAAGTACCACTGTTAAGGTTTTCGAACGAATTATTTTAAAAAGAATTCAATCGCAGTGCAAAGCCATAGATTGCATTCCCCCGGAACAATGCGGGTTCCGGGAGGGCCATTCAATGCTACACAAACTTATACTTGTCACAAATATAATTAATAAAGGTTTCGCAAACAAGTTCTACACTATCCGTGTTTTCTTAGATGTTAAGAGAGCATTCGACAAGATGTGGCAAGATGGCCTCACTTGCATAAACTTATTAAACTCAAATTCCCTGGATATCTAATTAAAATTATTCACAATTATTTTTCACAACAGAACCTTCAGGCCGTGTAAACAATACTTTTTCTAATAATAGTGAAATTCAAAGTGGAACTAAATAGGT
>BMAU01003738.1:0-15158 GCA_019973935.1 Trichonephila clavipes
TGCATTGCAGTTGCTGCCAACCACAAATCACGAAATCTTTCAAAAGAGCGGGTTCGAATCGGTTTGTTTACTTTCATTGAGATCATGGAACGGGATTGGAAAAACACCACAAGGAGATCATAAAAATTTGGATCCGAAAAATATTTCGAATGGTTTTACTTTTTAAATGTCTAACAATATCAACCAATCAGATTACATCCTCTCGACTCAAGCAAATAAGACAAAAATTTTCCAAATGTTTAACTCGTACATCTTTCCTGTATCCATGTTGTCTAGATTAAACTACGACCACCCTTCTGATCCAACCAAAGCTATCTTTTCTTTTAGTTTTCTCCGTTTTCAAATACTTTAAAAATTTATCTGCAAACTTTCAAGAACTCCTAAGCATATTGACATTGAATTTTCATTTTTAAATTAATTCATTATTAAAGGGCAAGTTGTTGAACTATCACAACCAATCAAAAAGTCTTTACTGGTGATTAGAACATATTTTAATCAGTTATGTGTTAATGCTATGGAATTAATTCTTACCTTTTTTCAAATCAAATTGTTGAACGAGTTGGTTAAAAATGAGTAGAAAATAGTAAGGTTTCATTTGTTTACCTTTTCCCCCCTTTACTTTTCGAAAGCAATTTCGTTAAAAATCTTCTGATGTTTAAAAAGGTATTTACATATATTTATGCAATCGGAGATAAAGTGTTATCATGTGTAAATTTATCTTGTTTTTCAGATGTATATTTTATGGAAGCTCAATAAATGAAGCATTTAGGTTTGAGACATACCGTAAAATACGTCGTATAATGCGCACCTATACTTTCATACTTTCAAGCTGCATTTTTTAGTTTTTAGGAATATTTGCCGTATAACGCTCATCCTTTTTTTTTACGAAGAAACCTGAGACGTTTGTGCGCAATGCTCTTATGTTTTGAACTAATTTGTTCAAGATATTAATCCAAGCTTTAGAAAAACATAGTATACTTCGAGAACTACAACCCTTTAAGTTCATAAGAATGTTATTTCTTTTAAATAAGCAATATTACGATGCACGTAGAAGTCTTTCTATATGCTCATCCTTTTTTATTTTTAAAACTCTCATTTTCGTACAAGGCATATAACGCAAACCCGTAAATTTTTTATGTTAAATGTGTGTGTTATATGCCGGATTTTACGGTATTTAAAAATGTGGCTACAAACAAAACATCGCAGCGCCATTCTATCTCCTATGAGCCTCCCCCCCCCCATCAGAGATAATTGGACCCATAGACATGATGAACTTTTGCCTGTTAACCCGCGAATTGTTTCATTGTAAATAATAATGTAAAGTTAATGATTGTATTGCATAATAACTGTTTAATTGTTTTTTGTGTGTGATTTCGTCCCACTTGTTTTGGTTAGTCATTTACTTATTTTTGTTTCTAACAAATCGAGGATAGACTTTTGCTACACCAATATATTCTCGATCTCAAAATGGCCGGTATGTAGAAACTTTAATGAGAAAACGACCCAGTAGTAAAATGCTCATGAAACATGAAGCTATTCAATATTTTGATGTATAGGATAGAAATATGGATGAAGAAAATTATAGCAAAATGCAAATGTAATTAAGGTATCCGACTACGTTCGGAACCGTGATTTTGCAAAAGCGTATAAATAGATAAAATTTATGATATTTAGTGTAACTTAGATTAGAAAATGTATATAAAATTGTTTTAAGAATAGTATTATTATAGAAAATTATTTAAGTACAATATTTTCACAAAAATGAACATAGAATGACCTATTTTCAAAATGTTCTCTTTTTGTGAAAAATGCTTCTATTATAATAATATTTTGCCTGTATACAGCTCAGACCTCTGTACGGAGGTCCAACTAGAATTTTTGAAATACATAATTTAGAAGTGTATTTATCCATGTTTTACGACAACAGAGGGGAGAAATTTTAAGAAAAAAAACACCGATAATTATTTCAATGGGTTGTAACTCTGAAAATAATGTGAATTTTTCAAAAAAAATAGTTCAGACTCTCTGGAGAAGTCTTTACTTTATATAAGTAAAATATTATTATTTTAGAAGCATTTTTTATAAAAGGAGAATATTTTGAAAAAAGATTATTCTAAGTTAATTTTTTGCCAAAATATTGTATTTAAATAATTTTTTTTGTCAAAATGTCCTTAAAACAATTTTATGCATATATTCTAATCTAAGTGACTAAATATCATGAAAATTATCCATTTATGCACTTTTTAAAAATCACGGTTCCGAAAGTACTCGGATACCTTAAACAGCTTACTTAAAAAAATGTCACTATACCAATATTAAAAATAAATACTGTACCCTGCTTTCTTTCGTGCATATCACTGTTGTGTCACTGTTGGTCCTCAATAGATATGCCAAGATTCCAATACTTTCTGGAGCATTCAGATATTCGCAGAAGGATCCTGTTTTAACAAAGTACCACAAAGAATCTGTATTCGGAAGCATATTGTATTTTTTCCCATCGTTTACTCCGCTGATCTGAAAAAAAATTGCAAGAGGAGTATTTTGTTAATCATTTTTTTAAGATATTGTTTCCAAGGTTTTTATGTATGGGAAAATATTTTGATTCAAATGAAAACATTCTCTGTATTGCTGAAATAAGGCTGTATATTTGAATTGAATCTTGACCGAATTTTTTAGGGTAAATATAATAATTTAACATCCATGTTATTGCGTAGAGTCATTTGATATCACAAACCTATTTTTAAATTTAATGCTTGGAAATATATACAGTGTGCAGCCATATCGTTATAAAGCGAAGTTACATTCACAAAGAAAGCTCGATAGTGGAAATGATGTTTACATACAGTTTTGTTATTGTTGCTTATCCACCTGGTGTAGGAAAGCCTAAACCAAGTCCAAAACACTTCGTAGCACAGGTAGCAGAAATTCATCTTCTGTTCAGTCATAAAGCGCTTTCAGGAGACACCCAAATCAGCAAGATGAGGGCTGGCAAAGAGGGAACAAGCACGGAGAAAAAAAATCTTTCACTATTCTGGAGCTTCATGGGTCTCAAATGTCCACTTCTAAACCTCGCCAAGGCCAATTGGACAGCTCTGGGGCCACTGCACGGTAGAAAGAGTCCTGGACGACTAGCAGCATACCAGTTATTATCTGGCGGGAGGCACCACGTGGAGAGTAATTTACTATTATGGAGGGAGTTGATTCCCAAAGGGGTTTGTGAATGGAGGATCGCATCCATTTCTTGCAAGTGTATCTGCAGTTTCGTTACCGTACACCCCAGCTCGGGAAGAGATCCACTGGAGGCATACTGATTTGCTAGGACCAAGTCCAGGGAGAAGTACTAGAATATCCTGGTAAGATCATATGAAATTAATCACAAAGGTTTTATATCTCAAAAACTATGACAAGGATTATAAAAATTACTGTTTCATAAATTACAAAATTGCAGAACATCCTCCATTTAGCACATAGTGACCCTAAATACATTGAAACGAAATATGACCCTCAAGAAGCGTTGATGCATTTTTGGTCAATGTTACGTTGGGCTATTTGCATCATTGTATATTAGTCAACAATGTTCGTTCGCTTATTCTTGGCGATGTCATGTGATAATAGCTCACGTTTTATTTCGATGTCAATTTTTAGAACATGTGCATTTTTATGCTTTTCATGGTAAAACAGTGATGCGTAAGAGTTTCTCGGGGAGCATAAATTTGAGTTAGGGAAAATTTGTCAGAGGACGCGTGATCTGCATTTCGAGTTATCCGTGATTCATATATATAAATTTTGAATAATGCAGGGTTGTTTTTTCCATGGGGTATGTGGCAGCTATCCAAGATAATCAGTCATATAATATAAGCTTATATTCACCAGAAATATTACAGGGTGTTTAACCATGATTAACAAAAAACTCAGTTCAGATGTGTATTAATCCTCTTCTGGGTGAAAGCTCTTTGAAGGTGTGACATTCCCCTTCTTCTCGCAGCTGTAGAAAGCGGCCTTTTGTGCAGATAGAAGTACTCCTACAAAACCAACACGTGTTCTCTTAAAATGTTGCAAAATTCTTTAATCTGACATTACGCTGACAGTTGATAGCCACTGAAAAGAAACATCTGAAATGCACGCGGAAGCCTAATTTCGAGTGGAATTCGAGAGAAGTTAAAAAGAACCGTCCCAATTCCGAGAGGCCGAGTTTGAAGAGACTCTGTTGAAATACTTTTACTGATAACTGCGCAAAGAAAAGAATCGTATCTCGGCAGGACGTATATATACGTTCAGGGAACTCAATGCACCGGTTGAGTGAGACTGATATATACGCAGGTGGCAGTTAAGGATTTAATATTTATCTAACAATAAAAAAATAACTTTTATGTATGTAAACATTCTAAGTAGATGTAGAGAGAGAGAGAGAGAGAGAAGTAAAAAAAATAATGAATTACACAATTTAATTCTCTTAGTGTCATGTTACTCATCATTTTTCTCTCTATACATTACAAAAAAAACCTATTGCTTATATTATAAAACTTCAATAATTGAAATACATCATTTCATTTTCTCTTCGATATTTTGTTTTTATCGTTGCATGTTGCAAAGGGCTTTTCTTACAAAATTGTATGCATTTTAAATTTGCTGACCAGAATTTTTGAAATTAAATCAGTGAATTATAAAATTATACGCTAGGAAAATATATCTTTCTTCTTTCACATGTATTTCCTCTGCATAAATATACATATCTACGCTTTTTATGTGTGTTCAGTTCCAAACTACTTTTCTATTTTATTCATAGTTGTTTCAACTGCATTATATGCCCGAATTTTGAAGGGAAGATCTAATAAAGAGAATAGTCAGCTTCTCCACAAATTTCATGTAAAAAACTTTCTAATGCAAAAGGTTGGAAAATAGAGAAGGAATCACTCACACATCTCTCCTTCCCCCATTTCAGTTGTGTATGTTATCCACTTCGACAAAACGAAGAATAAATCGCCTCCAAGAAACGGGATATTACGATTTTTTACTCTACGTTGATACCTTACTAAAAAAACAACAACTAACATTTTAAAAAGAAAAATCGATGTAATAACATCAAAACAGTTGACGCGTATTTTTCTTCTCTAAGTATCCAAGAAAGAACTGTTTAAAAAAATATTACTGTTTGCTGAAAAATATCACAAACATATGAAATAAATTTAAATATATGCCGAATGTTTTGTGACAGGATAATGGGTCTTTTAAAAGACTTAAAAATATGATATTATTCTACGCTCAGTAACTTTGTAATTTAGTTTCATGGGTTATTTATTCTTTTCTAAAATATTTGTTTATTTAGAATTGGTACATCAAATATTGTTTTTTAAAATGGTTTTGAGAGTTAAGAGGGTTCACCCATGTGATGGTTTCAAAAAATAAGAAAATAAATATAAAATTTTTTTTTCATAAATTGTTCCTTAACATGTCTAGAACACGATAATCACGTGATTAATCAAAAATCAAAGTCCTAATAAAGAAGCAGGTGCTAGAAGAGCAGCTGTTCGTAGCGCTAAGTTAAGAATTTCATTATTTTAATTGGACGTGGAAACTTAAAACGCGTTTTTCTCAAAACTGTGTTTTTCCCAATTTCCTCCATAATATCTCAAGAACGGTTTTACGGAATGACTTCAAATTTATAGGGTAGACTCAGCTCATATATACGCACCAAATGAAGTACGATTATTCCAAAATTCAAAATATTTCTATTTTTTTTTAAAACAGAAACATAACAAACCCCCCATGAAATTCGAAACTTTTTCTTCAGAAGTCTGCAGCAAAAAATCCAATTTTTAATATTTTCAATCGAGTGTAGTTCATTTGGTGCATTTAAGCTTATAGATTAATTTTTTATTCCAGATAAGTCAATCAGCCGGAATCGTGGAGGAAGTGAAGGTCCATTTTTTTCGAGGTAGGTGTGTTCAGAACGCTATAACTCACGTTCTATTGGATATTTTTGGCTAGACATTTATATACATACTTTTAAAATACACACAAATAAATGATAAAAAACTTAAAGTTCTATCTTTTTACTGGTCGTCAAAAAAATTCGCTAAGAATGTTTAAGAAACAGGCCGTCACATGGGTTAAACCCCTTAAGAAAATTTTTTATTTCCTTTTTTATGTTACACGATCGATAGAAACACCAAGAAAAAAACGATTTTTTACTGTATTTTGCGTCTGTTCTCAAAATCACTTTACACAAATACGAGTTCGCGACTACGACAGCTTTGCTGCCGCGTCCACCCTGTGTGGTCTTACTACCTTAACTTTAAAAGTTGCTCAGTAAAACAAAATCAAAAGAACAAGCAATGAATATTATATTAATTAGTACATCTGTTTCCTTTTAAAAAAAGAAATATAAATTAAGAGTGTTACATTGTTTAAACTTAATTAAAATTTATAGAGGTATTTTGAAATTAAACAAGTAAAATAAAAATTTTTTAAGTCAATTCTTACTTACATTAACAAGGAAAAATTTTATTTTAGTACTGTTTATTAAATTGTTACAATTAATATAGATATGTATATAAATATGAAAGAATCACAACATTAAGTGGTAATTAATTTTTATTAATTATCATTAAAATATCGTATTGTCATCCAAAACAATCGTGTATATAAAATTTCAGTTCAACTGTATGCTTTAAAACGTGAGGGAAAAAAACCTTTTCAAGTTTTGACACAAGCCGCCAAAAGGGTCACTAAGTCGCCAAAAATGATTCCTTAAATAATTAGTTTTAATCAATTAATTTTTATTAATTATAATTAAATTATTGTTTTGTCATCCAAAATAATCATGTATATAAAATTTCGGCTCAATTGAGAGCTTTAAAATGTATTTTATTAACTATTGAAAATTCCACCAAGATAAATGAATAAATAAATAAATATATAGAGAGTGTGACCAAATAGTAGGAATTGAAAAAGTATTATTTGTTTCAAGAACATTCTTCAATTAATTTCAACAGAGTTTGACAAAAAAGGTTATTTGACTACAGTACAATTCAATCAGAAGGATGAACTAGAAAATAACATTTTGTGTAAGATTATGATTTATAAATACAGAAACAAAAACAATGCGTCACGAGAATTTTGTGCAAAATAACTTACTAAATAATTTATATCTATACTAGTTGCAAGTACCCGGGTTTAAAATAAGGTTTTCTGTAGAAACTTACAAAACTGTTTATTTGCATGCAGTAAAATGGTACATTTATCTTAAAGCAATGTGATAGACAACATTTTTGGCAGTTCCATATGGAGTGTGTACAAAAAGATTTTCCACTCTGCCCACTTTAGAGCAGCAGGCCACATACAATTGCCCATGAGAAAAGTACGGTGTCTGCAAGTCTATACTCTCCCTCTTTTTCTCATAGGCATGACTGTAGCAAAAAATGACAATGCATTCCTATGAATGAAGGAATGGAATGGAATGTAGTAAGTAATGTGATATTTGTTGCAGAATTTGCTTGCAGTAAAGTAAATATAACAAAGTATTGCAAATTTTACTTACCACTTTTGTTTAGTAAAGTTTTCCCTCAAATGAACCCATGGCTCAGAACATGCCCATGGAGCACTCTTTTTGGTTGGAGGAGGCCAGAGTGAGGTTGGGATGGAACAAAACCTGTTTAAGAACCTTCCCCATGTAATTTTGTGAATGTGTACCAAATTTCACGTTATTTGGTTGTCTGGATCTTGAGTTATAAGGAAACAGACAAACAAATGCGTCATATGTATATATAGATATAGATATAGATTTGTTTGAATTCTTGTGTATTACTTTTGTAAGCTTCATGGCATATTTTATGGTGTACCAGTCTTTTAAAGCTGACTGAGCAACAGCAACATTTAGCTAGGTATAGCTAGTTATAACATAAAATTAAATCTTAAAAAGATATCAAAAATAAAAGAAGGCTCAATATTTTGATTAAATCAGTACAAACATTTTCGTACAAACATAATATATATACTGTAAAATATTTAGTTTGCTATTTGCCTTTCAGACAGACATCAAACAAAATTTTAAAAATT
The DNA here is from genome assembly GCA_019973935.1 of Trichonephila clavipes. Lineage (NCBI taxonomy): Eukaryota > Metazoa > Arthropoda > Arachnida > Araneae > Nephilidae > Trichonephila > Trichonephila clavipes. Next base: position 8,059 of record BMAU01003738.1, read on the forward strand.
GTCAAAAACAGATAAAAAAACATATTTAAGCAAAATACAACTGATTAGTTTTGCCAAAGACATCGCAATGTGTCGCAGTACATAATCGCCAAAAAAAAAAAATGTAAGTACTAAAATATAAAAAAAACAAAAATTATATATTGAATTAATTAAGGATTAGTGGAGGGAAAAATAAAACAGGCTAAGATAATACTCATAATAATTTCATATTGGTAGGCTACTCATTTTTGGCATGATTTTAAAATCACGCCAAATTAGTGTTGTGGCCAGTCTTATGTTATAGTAATGTACAGAATTAAAGGTAATTATGTATTATCGCAGCCTATTGGTGACATTATACAAAATGAAGCACATGTTTGCCAATTTAACGCATACAAAGTTGGGATTTCCAAAGTGGCGAGTTGTCTTGCACGTTGACGACTGCGCAATAATACGTAAGTAATAAATAAAAAAAATTATCCGAATTATATATATCCCGATAATAAAAATAAATTGAAAAATGAAGTACAATACTAACATTAACTGACATAAAAAGAACTGAACTAACTTTATCAATGCAAAAGCATAATTTGAAAAAGTAAGGTACATATAACCGCAACCTATTGGGGACATTATATGAAACGAAGCACATGACTCACAATTCAGCAAATATATGACATGCGAAATCGGGGTTGCCAACTTGGCAAGTTATTTTGAATGTTGGAGATTGTTAGGATAGTACATAAGTAACAAAAATAATTTATCTTACGACTACCTGCTTCCTCAACATACTCATTTTTGACATGATTTTGAAATCCCGCCAAATTGGTATGTTGCAGCCCGTCTAATGTGTAATGAACAAAATAAAGGTACTTATGTATTATCGCAACCTATTGGTGACATTATACAAAATGAAGCACATGTTTGCCAATTTAACGCATACAAAGTTGGGATTTCCAAAGTGGCGAGTTGTCTTGCACGTTGGCGACTGTGCAATAATACGTAAGTAATAAATAAAAAAAATTATCCGAATTATATATATCCCGAGAATAAAAATAAATTGAAAAATGAAGTACAATAATAACATTAACTGACATAAAAAAGAACTGAACTAATTTTATCAATGCAAAAGCATAATTTGAAAAAATAAGGTACTTACATATAACTGCAACCTCTATTGGCGACATTATATTAAACGAAGCACATGACTCACAATTCAGCATATATATGACATGCGAAATCGGGGTTGCCAACTTCGCAAGTTATTTTGAACGTTGGTGATTGTTAGGATAGTACATAAGTACCAAAAATAATTTATCTTACGGCTACCTGCTTCCTCAAGAGGTATTTAAGCCATTTGTCTGTTTTGCTCATTCTCTGATGCCTATTCCAGTTTGATATGTAATTACTATCAACACTGCTTTCTCTTGGGAAGCATAATTACCCAAGTTTGATTTTCTGCAAGGCAATTTTATACACTGAAGCCAATAGTATACCCTTAAAGGTTAAAATAAAGACACACATAAAATTGCAAAATATTATTAATTTCATACTATATAAAACATAACGAAAACGGAAATACTATACTTATGTTAATCACAGTAATAAGAACTGAAATACCATTATCAATAAGAAGTTTTAGTTTGTCGAAATTATAACCTTCGCATTCTAAAGAAATAAATAAATTCTCCGAAAAAATACTGAAATTGTAAGTTGTAATTTTTAAGCAAAATCACACACATAAACATCCCGCGATAATACTAAATGTTGCCAAAACAACAAAACAAATTTTAGTTGAACCTTAAAAAAATGATTTATTCGAAAAATAATCCTAATTAAATATCAAAGAATAGAAAAATTGAATAAATATTCCAACCGATTAACATAGCTACAGTAAAAATATGTAATAATCTTGAAAAACTGCATGTAAAGTATAAATTGTTCACTTACTGAGAAACGTGACATGATATGACGTCATAACACTGGAAAATCACTTAAAAATTAAATTTTAAAAAATTCGGAAAGAATTAGGAACGTCAAACCTATTTAAGAACCTTCCTCGTGTAATTTTGTGCACGTGTACCAAATTTCTCGTTATTTGGTTGTCTGGATCTTGAGTTATGAGGGAACAGACAAACAGACAACAAATGCGTCATATATATATATAGATGTGCAGTAGGTTTATATTACTTAATGTTTTGCATTTATTTTATGTTAAAAATAATTGTAATTTTTCGTATAAGCAACGCCGTTCCTTACATTATAATGGTGATTCAATGGAAATATGTCAAAATCTTGGTGACAGAGTCAAGTTAAAACCATTTTTGGTGAGTTTGTGACCCTATGGAATCTTCTGGAAATTAGAGAAGTAAACTAATTTTACGATCTATGACGCAAGCGAGTCCTTCTAGAAGGATTCGTTAGGCCTATAAATAGAGAGGCGCTCACCGAAACTGACTTAGTATTGTTAAGACTAGAGATTAGTAGCCTTGCTTTGACCGTTGAAGATTCGACCAGTGATTAGTGATTACTTCGGCTGTAGAACGAGCGAGTGCTCGTGAGTAATCTTTTACATACTTGTATTTCAGACACTGATAGTTGTGTCTGAAGGTGTGAAGACCATCTCAAATTTATTCTGTGAATATTGCTGTTGAATCCTGTATTTCAAGGATTTTTTTCGACTATAAATTTGCATTGCTCTTGAAGAGCTATCTTGTTCTTTGCGACTGATCTGCATAAAATTCTCAAACCCCGATCAACGTCACAAATGCAACAATGCAGAGTCATAGTTTCCATTACATAGAAAATAACCGAACAAAAATTATATAACAATAGAACACTTAACATCAGAATTAACAGAACCTTAAAATCAGAAAATAATAATATAAATAAAATCGAACGAATAGGAACAAGATGAGAAATCCAGAACGATAATAAAAATAATAAAATGAATAGAAGGTTTTAAGCAATAATATAATTACAATATTTAGTTACATTCATTAAATTAGATTTATTCGATAAAGAATATTTTTTTTCTTCCATGGGAAGTTGTGTATAAAAATAAATGAAATTACCTGCAAAACTCCAGAAGTAATTACTTTTACATCTTCATGTGGGTGCCCAGTTTCTAGAATTAAATCATCTTCAGAGAAGGTACTGAAATCACTGCCAGTCTATAAAAAATGCAATTTTTATATACATTAAATATATACGCAACTTAAAAAGAAACATCTTGGATGACTTATGAAGGAAGACCTAAAGTAAAAAAACTTTTCGAGATCTGTCTGTATAGAAAACTGCATCTAGATTTCTTAGGGCCAAAGGCATATACGCGGGTAACTCTGAAATTTTTGAGATACGCGCACACAAGAACGGTATAGTATGAAAATACAAAGTATTTTTTACACCGGAGACGACTTTTTACTGACTTACTTCAAGTTGTTTAGCATAGAATAAATTCGAATAAAAGAGAAAATGGTGTGGACGCGAGAATATTATCGTGCTATGATTTTCTATGATTTTAAAGCTGGATTAAAGCAAGAGGAATGCGTTCAACGGCTGTAATTAGCATTTGGTGATGAATCTCGATGTCGTGCTAATGTATTCAGAGGGTTTAAGGAATTTTGCAGTGGTCACAATTCTCTTCAAGATGATTGATTGATTGATTGATTGAATATTAACGTCGCACTGTTCAGCTACACGAGGGCTTTTGGCGACGGACCACGTAATTTTGAACCATGGTCAAGTGACGTGGACGACACCTGAGCTGGCACCCCTCTCTCCTAACTACCACACCACACCAACGGGAGGACGTTTCAGCTCTCGACAGATTTAACGTGCATCGCTGCCCTACACGGCGGGTCTTTAGTGGTACTGGGCTCGATCCCGTGACAAAGCAAGCCACGGTCCGATACATATACCACTCGGCTACCGCGGCCACTCTCTTCAAGATGAAGAACACACAGGAAGGCCACGGTTGGCAGTAATTCCGGATAATGTGTCTGCCATACGAAAAATGTTAATGGATGATAATCGCTATACCTATCGAATGATACAGAAGGAGCTTAACTTAAGATCCGCAGCCATATACAAAATTATTCATTAAGAATCACATGAAAAGAAGTCTGTCTTTGGGTTCCCCATAATCTAACTGAGCACCAAAAAGAGGAACGTGTTAGAATCAGTAAAAAAATCCCTTAAATTTCCAAATGAGGGCGGCCACTGCGCCATTTCTAAAACTGTAATGGATGATGAAACGTACATGCCGTTTTATGAAGTTTCAACACGTCAAGAAAGCAAAGTATTGGTCTTTGAAGATGATCCCATGCCAACAATAGTTAAGAGCCAACGAGAAATGAAAAAAGTAATGTATGCCGTTTTCTTCAGAAGTACGGGATTGATCAATACCATCAAGTTGGAAGGACAGAAGACAATAACAGCAAACTGGTATACTACTAAATGTCTTCCAGAAATTCTCCAAGAAGGGAATGTTAGGGGACTAATGCTTCTTCATGATAGTGCATCTTCCCATACAGCCGGATTAACCACTGAGTTTCTTAAGCAAAAACAAATTAAAGTGATAGAGCATCCACTTTATTCTCCGGATCTTGCTATGTGTGACTTTTAGTTATTTATTTATCTAAAAAAGAACTTACGTGGATGTCGTTTTCATTCAGAAGACATTGATGTGCCTATAAACGCGTTTTTCCTCAATTCCAAGAAATATATCAGACATTTAATCTGTGGGAAATTCGTATACAAAAGTGCATTGATACTGGAGGAGACTACTTTGAAAACTCCTAAAATTTTGTAAGTATAACTTTAAAAACCTAAGAGTATCTAAAAAATTTCAGAGTGACCCTCGTATATATTACGATATAAGTTTTGAAATTCAATTTTTATACAGGTAATTATTTCCATAAAAACAGATAAGTGAAATGACAGGAAGACGGTTACAAGAGGGATGCTTTCTGTATTTTGAAATATAAATAAATAGGACTTATCTATATAAAGTTATAATGTAACTAGTGTTTCACTTTGTATCTTTTATAAAATTCTCTCGTTAATTCGACTTTAATCCGATAGGCAATCTAACTTTATAATGTTCTGTTATTCCGACGCGAAAAATAAATGCTGAAAACACAGAAATCTTACCATTATCATATCTAGCATCTCCTCGTTTTCGATCCACGATATATTTTTCATCAGCTCTCTAGTGTCTGTTCTTACAGGCATGTGTCTTGGGGCGCACAAAGTGTCGTTGATCTTTACAGATAAATCCTTATTTTGAGAATATTAGAAAAAAGAAACAAAGTTTGGAATCTTAATAAATTAAGTTCATACATTCGTAAAAATTACAAATATCCATGAAAATACTGAAGCAAAGAGACAAACTATAAACGGGTATTTCAATTGATTAGTTAAGTTCTGCATAAAATTTACAGCAGCTTACGTTTTAGCAAACTTATACACATTAGTACATCTACCCACACAATAACAGCAATAGAAATTATTACACATAGAAGGAATTGTAGAAACACAGAATACAATTAGATGGAAATTACCTCTCTGGGAAAGGTATTACTTAGTTTAAAATGGTACGACTGAAGAAGAGTTATATTAAACTATAAAGCAACACACACACGAGGATTGTGGGCAATGGATTTCGTAATTTTAAGCCTCAGTCAAGTGACGAGAACGACACCTGAACTCCCCTCTCTCTCTCTCCTCTGGCACCTCCTTTCAAAACTATCACATCACGTCAACGGTAAAGTGGCGCGCTTATTCGAGGACAGGAATCGGTACCTTCGTTCCGTAAGCACGTAGCATACCACTAGACAAAAAGTGATCACCTCTGTCCGGAGGCTGTTACTGGCTTAAGTAGATGATAAGGCTACAAATGGAAGAATTTTGAGCTTAACAGATTCGACGAACATCAACTCTTTGTACCCTACGGGTGTTTAAAATAGTATAATGGTATAGAAAAAAAATAAGGCCTTTTTATTGTGAATAATTTTCATATTGAAATTTATAATAAACAAAGAATGTTATGAAGAGTAATGTAAGAAGAGAACAAAGTGTGACACACGCACAAAAAAAAAAAAAAAAAAAAAAAACCGAGACTGTTCCAATAAATTATTTTAAGTACATAATCAGTCTCCGCGACATTATCACCTTTAAAGTGGTTCCTTTCAGCATACACACATTTTCCGCATTTGGTGCTGCCATTGCTGGTAACAGTTCTAGAATAAGGGTTTGGAAGAGACCCCCTTCAAGAGATTCTCCGTTTTAGTTTGAACCTCTTCAACTGAGGTAAATGGGTTCCCTTTAAGCAAGATTTAAATGTTGAAATTTAAAAAACTTGCATAAGATCAAACCAGGTAAAAAATGAGGATGCCCCATTACAGTACAATGTTTTTGCCGGCCAGAAACTGCGTAACAAATAAGGCAGTGTGAGCGAATGTTTTGTCTTGGTGCAACAGCCATCTATCACTCCTAAATTCTAAACATTTTTTCCTAATTTTTCACGATGTATTTTTAGTATTTCAATGTGGTAGTATTGATTAATAGTCTGACAATGATCTGAGTGGGGAACCCACTCATATCACGAATTTTGGCTCTGTTTTGGTCTGTAATCGCTTACCTTGGGCTCGCTCCCAGCAAGTTCATCTTCTACATTGCCCTTCCCCTGAAAACCGCTTATGCCATTCAAACACATATGCACGAGACAAAGTTTCATCTCCATAACCTCGTTTAATATTTGAAATGATTTCGTGGCTGATTTCTAAAATTTCACAAGAAACTTGATTTTGATTCATCATTTCCCCAGCAGAATGCAGTTGTACGTGTTCATTCAATGACGCAGTACTCCCAACTGGAGCGATCGACTAAGGCGAAACTGGTCACATGGATAGAGGAGAGGTGTAGGATAACGTCATCAGAATAGCTGTTGCCAACTCCACTATTTTTTTAAGCTACACACTAAGTCTCGTTTTTTGTGTCACACCTTGTATCAGAAGTATTTTTCCCCACAGAGTTTTAGTCTCCTGGCATATTAAATTACAGAAGAAACCGTACAACCAAAAGAGGGTTCAAATTATTGGCAAGCAATACGTAATAGC